>CAJUYI010000582.1:129790-154281 GCA_910591695.1 Galerucella pusilla | reverse complement strand
TTAATATATTTGGAACACGACTGTTGACTACGTTTTCGGAACACACCTTTTAGTAACTAATCTGGTAACTTTTAGTGGTGTGAGTTAGGCTTTTCAAATTACTCCTCCTGGTTTTTAAATGAACAGTAGTGGAAGATGAAGAGGTCCTCAATGCAGTCCTATAATATGTATAGAAAAACTTAATGGAACTTTTCAGTGACAAAATGGTGTGCTCTTTCTTCAGACAAGCGCATTGCAATCCTAGCTTCATCAAGTAAATGGATGATTTAAAAATTACAGATGGGTACATAAAATTATGCAAATTTTTGGTATTTACAAAGAAGGAGCTGGTGGCCAATGTAAACACATTTAATCTATTTCGTTTAACCAGGTAGGTAGGTTATAGTGAGCTTATTATTCAATTTTCATTTTCCTCGAGAAATTTATGAAAATTTGGTTTCTTTTAGTGTCTCTTTTGGCCACAGAACAATAATCATTATTAGACGACTTATAAGAGCGGAGACTAAAAAGACAATTTCTCAACACTATAAGAACTATTAAAATATAACAATAACGAAGATCAATAAAAACGGTTCAAAGAAAGGCACTAAATTAATAAAAATCAATGGTTAACAAGCGTTGCAAAGCTGTGGTTAGAAAATAATGAGGCAGAAACTAGTTTACATTAGAACCACCAGCGTATTGCTTCTCTTGAAATGCCAATATTAAAATTCTATGCAAAGCTGGTATTCGCAGTGCTGGTGATCTACTTGAATAAGTTCGGATAAATTTTCACCATTATTGCCATGGTTTTTTTTTGCGCGATTGATTTATTTACAACATCGGTTGTAAGGACGGTAGGTTTTGTTTACTGGTTTCTAAGTTCAACACGTCGGTAAGTGATTTACTTACCGTTCAGACGTCGAAAAGTAATAAATACAATACAAACAATTTCACCAAAATGCAAAATATATTTTATCTAATTCCGCTATCAAATGTGACACTTTACGTTACTCCTTGACGTTAGGTAACGTCACATTTTTCATAACCTTCTTATGAAAAGTAGTTATGTGAAAACTTTACGTAACTGTTTATGTTTCAACATAGAGATACCACATGAGTTTCAAAGAATAATTTATTAATTAGGTAGGTACTGTCAAAACTGACAATTATTTCATTATTTAAACTGTACAATTAACCCATTATTTTAATTCAATAGTATTTTGAGATTTATAAACATTGAAAACATTATTCAGGACACAGTTATTTAAAGTAAGTCAATTTTCTGGGTGAATACATCATAGTAACAATACTTCTAACACCATTTGATTCCACTTCAATATTATCATTGTAATTGAAGATTTTATTGAATATTATGAGAGCGCGGAATTAGATAAAACGTTGTACGTAAACACGTTATGAAGAGAGCGACATTTTTCAACACGGATAATTTGCAGAACTCGCTAACGCTCGTTTTGGCAAATATTACGCTTGTTGAACAATATCGCTCTTTCATAACTAATTACGTAAATATCTATTAAACTGATCGAGAAGTATAAATGCCACTCTTGACATTTTGTTCATTTCGAAGAAATTCAAATTATTTTATTCGGAATTTATTTCAATACGATCGCGCAAAAAATGGTATAAGCATCTCGAACGGTAAGGGTAATTACAACGTTTGCATGTAGATTCCTCTCGTAAAATTGGACAAAATGATGTGAGGATTAAGGGGTCTAGCACATTTACTTTTCGAAGTACAGGGTGTTGAAATGGTTGTTGAAATTTTGAAAACTTGAATGTTTCAATTCGATAACTTAAAAATGGATGGATAAATTGATTTGACATTTGGCAGGTTGTTTTTAAATGTAAAAGGGCATATTTTGATAAAAATAGTAGTTTGTGCATCTAGTGTGGATATGATGGCCATATCGCACGAGGACGTTCAAGTGCGTTATGGACAATCCACACGAGTCGAACAGCATATTTTTTCTACGACCCACTTAAGAAAAAACCTAGAAAATGAAAATTTTTATTTTTTTTTTTTTATTCTGTTATTTAACGTCGGTCTATTTCTGCGACTGTGGCTAATCACCGACGCCGGGAGCACTCTACCCCTAACCGGAAATTTTGGCGAACCCACTAGTGTTCCAACCAGTGGTAGCGTTCTTTAACGAGCCCAACATCCATGGACTCGGGACCTCGGTTTTACGTCTCCTCCGAAAGACGGCATATCTACATTATACCTCGTGCTCATTGGTATAATGCCTGCGAGCTGTGATATGCTAGTCCGCTGCAGGCTGTACGGGCCCCATACGATGGTTTTCCCTGGCATGGTCGTCACCCATCCAAGTACTAACCATGTCCGACCTTGCTTGACTGTAATTATCGCATCGAACGCGTTCCACTACAGTGCTGGGTCGTCGCCCGAAAATTTTTATAAACTGTAATATAACTGGAAAATTTAACAATTCTACGGTTTCCTTTTTTAAATATACGATACTGTTAGAAGTAGATGTTGCCAGTCGGACTCCCTCATGAAGGGTACCGTACCATTATCTATAATAATGAATATTCTGCTTAATATTTCAAACGTCTACCTGTTGTCGTTATTAATATCATGCAGAATAATTATTTAAAAATAAAATTAACAATAAAAAAAATTCCATAACGTCAGATGTATTACATAATTTTTGCTTAAAAGGAATTAAAGTTCCTACCGTGTGTCCCGCGACACGTTCTTCCTTTTTATAATTACAAAAATAACACTGAAATTTTAGGAAAAATTAATAAAAACTCAGTTTAGCTCCACTTTTAGGGACGATGATCTCGGAATAGAATGAGCTGAAAAAAATTTGTTATAGGAAAGACCCCAATCACCTCCTGATCTTTTTCAAATGAATTCAAAAACACCTTGTATATTTTGAATAATGAAGAGACTATTTGAATAATACCAGGGTTGTGCTGCACATACCAACATAGTTGGCGCCTTTTAACAAAATATATCAAATGTCAAACTTCCTAGCTCTATAAGAAGTACATCTTCCATAAGAATGGAAATCTCATTATCTACAAAGTCTGTCAAGCGTTAAAGAAGGAGGAATGATCCTGTTCAATATTTGTCGATAATACCAATCCAAACATTGACCAAAAAGGTGTATTACAATCGTGCAGCTGTATCTGTAGTATGTGGAATGTGGATTGACATCAGCTTGTCATTATTCTGAAAAAAGGTTCAAAGCACCACTGCCTTAAGGGTGTACAGTAGATATTTTCTTGAAACTAACAATTGTGATTGCGAATTCACATTTTTTGGAACATTACATATTATGCAGATATTTCCAAAAACTTTGCTTGAGAATCTGAGCTTTACATAATTGGATGTTTGATAATAATCTGTGTCGAATCAAACGCTCTTTTTGATGGGCTATATATCCATTTTTAATCAGATTATGGAACAATGTAAAGGTATTTATTTTATATAACGGCAGACCAAACAAGATTAAATTAATATATCGACATTCTGTTTACCACGACGTCGAATTCTCTTGCGGAAAGCTTGTGTACATTTTTAAATACCCCCACAGCACTTATTCTATGGAGATGTTCAATTATCTCAAAAATAAATATTTATTTTGCAAAAGCAAGAACAAATTAATGAATATTTTCCATACAAATTGATTCATAATCACAATCTGAACGTCCAGGGCAATGTAAAAATATACAAAAATATATAAAGGGGATATATACAGTGTGGAAACCACTTATGGAATAAAATTAACATACTTAATTATACATTCAACTGATTTTTTTATTTATTTTCATATTTTGAGTTCTTTCTGTTCAAATTTTGAATAAAATTATAAAAATTACTGTATTTTTTTCATTAATAAATGTGATTTTAGAAAAGATATTGTGTACAACTTGTACGCAAATCACTTTCCCCACTCGCTAGATTTGCGGCACTCGCCTTACGGCTCGTCCGCTCGTGGGAGAAGTGACGTTTTGCGCACTAGTTGTACAAACTACTATTTCAAAACTGCACTAACAGTGAGAGCTCCTACGAGAGTACACACTTATAAAGAGCGCATGCGGGCTATACCATAATTAGCAATTTCGAGAGAGCTCGCATGCGCACTTTTTAAGTGTTTATTTTCGTAGGAGCTCTCACTGTTAGTGAATAGAGCATTTACTCCCATGCTTTGCGCAGATAGCGAAGTTGGGTAGGATTAATTGCTACATTTGGTCGACTGTCGACTTCAATATTCACAATTAAATAAAACATAATGGTGCTCAGATGAGAAAATTGAAAAAAATTATCTGCTCAGCTTCAAGGAAGTATATTTTTTTTGATTGGTCATTGTCAAAAAAAACATGTGACTAAAAGCCCTAAAAGGTGATAAAAATCCAAACCCATTTGTTTTTTTTCTTCCTTTGAACAAAACTAGCTACCAAACAAGAGCTAGAATTTAATTATGAGGTCCCTTAGGGTGAAAGAGACAAAAAGCATTATTAGACGTGTCGCTGAGGTTCATTGTGGCCAAGTCTTGTATTGTTCCTGGGATGCGACTGACATAAAAGAAATGCTCTCTTTTCATTAATTCTCAATTCCCATTATGTCTCCATTATTCAAATGCAAACATTAATAATATCTATTGTGTTCGCTTTCTCTACCGGTATCTTAAATTTCGCAATTAAAATTTATGATTTATTCGCAAGAGTGTACAGGTAGGTAAAGATGAAAAATGACTAGTTTATGATTTTTTTCCATAATTAAGATTATTGAATATACATTCATATATTTATTAAAAAGATCCATTCCAAGTAAACCCAGCTTCTTTCATAAACATCGTCGCTACCCACATCAATGGGACCTTTTCAGTAATTTTTTTTATTGCTTTAAACTGAAGTATTTTATACAAAAATGTCAACGTGTGAAACGTTAACTTTGTTAGTTAACATTTCAGATATTAAAAATGTGTAATTATGACTTCAGAATTTTGATTTTTGGTGGAATAGTCTATATAATTAACTAAAAATATCTCATTCAAATATTTAATAAATTATTTAACTTTTCTGATTCGTGGTGGAATAAACTACGAAACCTAAAATCAGGATTCTTAATGTATTTTACCGCGAAATTTAAAATTTGAATTTAAATAAGAATGAGGAAGGTCACGGCGTGGCTTCTCTCATCGTTTGTCGACGATACAACAACTGTGCAGTAATCCACGTGAAACTTAGTTTGTTGAAATTTAAAATCCTTCCTGCTTTTGTTACTTGAGTATTTGGATTACTGGTACGTTTTTTTTCTATTTGCTAATTTCACATTTTAATAATTTTTTTTCTAAATCACTAATTTTCTATAAATATTTTCTTACAAAATGGCTACCCATTTTGAGAGCCACATTTCCTCTCCTATCCAGCCAAGGATATTTTTAAATATTATGAAATTGTTTTTTTTTTAATAATTCAGATATTTGTCCAGGATGAATCCTTAAGTTCAATCAGTAAATTGTAATTTTTTGCACTGGACAGATATCCTTGTTAGCTTCATATTTTTTTTGTAACCTTTTTTTTATATACCGGTATGTTTTATAGCACAGTTTCTAAAAGGCTGGTAGTACCTGAAAAATTAATAGTACCGGAAAAACAGTACCTAAATAAATACAGTACCTGGAAAACTAACAGTACCTGGAAAACTAGCAGTGCCTGGTAGACAAAAAGTTTTTTTTAAACCTGCCAGAAGAGGTTTCATGGTGAAACTACAATAAGTCAATGGTGGGAGACCACAGTCCCAGGCTAAGTTGCAGATTTCTCCAGCTGTACTGGATAATATCTCCATCGACATCATCTTCAAAAGTAGTCTATACTCTAAGTATTTATTTTTTATTTATATCTTACTAACCTATTTTGTTTGTAATTGGAATTTAATATATACATTATTTTACTTCTTTAGTTTTATTTATTATACAGAAACGTATTTTTTCATTTTTCTCTTAACAGATTAAAGTTAGCCAACTCTTAAATTTGATTTTGTTTCTAATTTTCTTTTAGGAAAGAAAATTAGTGGCGCCCTAAAATTGCCTTCTCTTTTCTTTTCTAATTTTTTTGTTTAAGATCAATTAGTAACTAAGTCCTGCGAACTGGCCTAGTTGCTACCAAATTTAAGTGGTTAGTTAGGCAAGAACCTACAATACAACCTAAAATCATTTTTTTTGTTAATTTTAAAAACCTAGTTTTTCATCATCATCCAACTTTAAACTTTAATTTTATTGTTTCATTAGCGCCCAACAGGTATTGTTTCTTTGGTGCTCAAACAATAGTGTTTCACGTGTTTTAAAATTTTTTTTGGTGGATTTGAAAAACGAGCGCGAGCTTTGAACGTGATGTCACTTCTTCCATGCTTCGTGACTTCAAAGAGACTACGATCTTAAAAACGATAGACCGTTCTTTCCGAGGGACTTGTAAGGTTTTTGAATTTTGAAATCTCATTTAACATCGATATTGATATTTCCTTATTCTTCTTATAGCTTTTGTTTGGATAATTTGGTTTTGTTCCGCTTTCGGGTTTCTAAAATGTTGAAAGAGTGATTTGTACCAGCTTGCACAAATAATATAAATTGCTCAAGCAAAGTATTCGTAAGTTCACTATTGCTTGCGGCTAACCTCAAAATTCTACTAAAGGTATAGTGGCAATTGCGCTATCCAAAGGTTTCTGATACTTTATATTAAATTTTTTTTATTTTGTAGAAATCATTGTATTTTGAGTTTCTGAGGTCGTCAACTTTTCGTTGGAACACCCTGTGTATTTCATACAGTGATGAAAATTTTGGTCATTATAAAAATATAGTTTCATTAATATCCAAGTATTTCAAATCAACTTCAAGGTTATTAGTATTTGATTGTTTTTCAAGATGCATTTTGCATTATCAATAAACTTATTCACATCATATAAATAAAATTGAATATCTTGCGGCGTAAAATGTCTCTGCTACTTTACATTCTTGAAAAATTCCCCAAGAAAATCCGCGTTATCTGTTTGAAGAATACAAATGATCTTGAGCGTGTTATCTATGATTGGTTCAGAGTCGGCTTGTATGAGATAATGAACTGCCGATACATTTTTTAGACACAATAGAATGAATATACCCACCCTTAGCTTCAATAAATTTATGCTTTTGCCAAAAAATTTAAAATACAAGGTCAAGAGGTCACTCACAGATTATAAACCCGAAGCCATCGCTGAGAATCCATTGCAATTTGGCAAAAAGAAATATCTCAGCTCAGATTATCTGCAAATAGTCGAGCGGATAAAGCACAAAAAAGGCTCAAAGTTCGGAATTTTTTCCCTAAAGACGAATCGGAATCTGTTTTTTTGCATTCGCTTCGGAAAATTATTTGAAAAAAATGTACCTACTTTGTTCCCATTACAAATCGGGAATTGCATCGCTGCAGTCAAAAATGCATGCCAAAAATGCATCTTTTGGGAGGCCTTTTGGAGAATGTAAAAGCTCTGTAAATAAGAGTCAGAACTGGCTCAAATCGGATACCCGGGAGTTTTCGAGGTCACTGATCACGATTATGATGTTGAAATTGACCCCCCGGACACCTGGGGCTCAAGAACGCCGATGAACCTCGTCTCCGTGGGACTCTCCAAGAAATCACGAGGGGAACGAAAAAAACTCCGCGCCCGGGGGTTTTTCGGGTGGCTGAATTCAAATATGGCATCGGCAAACACCCCCGGACACCTGGTGCCCCCGAACTTCGACCTGGACATCATCCCCGAGAACTTTCTTGACAATATCGACAGAAACAGCCCGGAAATTACTGGAGGCGTGTTTTTTGATTCGCAAAATCACGATTTCACGTCGAAATCGACATTCCCACCACCTAGAGCACCAGAACCTGCGCTTGAACATCGTCTCCGATGGTTTTCCAAACAAAATCGAGAAAGGTGGACCGAAAATCGTTATAAGGGGTTTTTGGGGCCGCTTAATCAGAATTTTGCGTGGGAAACGTCCCTCTGAAAAACTGGTGCGCCGTACCCTGGCCTCGAACGTCTTTTCCGTGGGGCTCTCCCAAATTTCTAGAGGGGAAGGAGGGAAACTCGGCGCCCGGGGGTCTTTCGGGTGGCTGACGGCGTCGACGAACCCCCCCGGACACGTGGTGAACCCGAACCTCGACCTGGACGTCATCCCCGAGAACTTTCTTGACAATATCGACAAGAACAGCCCGGAAATTATTGGAGGCGTGTTTTTGGAGACGCGAAATCACAATTTCACGTCTATTCATTCTATTCCTTTTTCCCATATAATTAAACGGGAATCACCAATTCCCCACAGCTATTACAGTATTGATTTCAATCCCTAATCAGGTTTGGTTGACTTTCCGGTGCACCAGGTGGTGCGAGGGTCCTCTCCAACGTGAAATTTGGATTGAGAGGCCCAAAAACCCCCCTCCAATAATTTTCGGGTTGTTTCTGGCGATATTGTCAGGAAGATTCTCGGAGAAGACGTTCGAGGCCAGGGTAAAGCGCACCAGGTGTTCAAGGGGTCGTTTTCCACACAAAATTCTGATTAAGCGGCCCAAAAACCCCCTATAACGATTTTCGGTCCACCTTTTTCGATTTTATTTGGAGACGATGTTCAAGCGCAGGTTCCGGTTCACCAGGTGATGGAAGGGTCGTTTTCGACGTGAAATTGTGATTTCGCGTCTCAAAAAACACGCCTCCCATAATTTCCGGGCTGTTCTTGTCGATATTGTCAAGAAACTTCTCGGGGATGATGTCCAGGTTCGGGGGGCACCAGGTGTCGGGGGGGGGTGTTCGCCGATGCTATATTTGAATTCAGCTACCCGAAAAACCCCCGGGCGCGGAGTTTTTTTCGTTCCCCTCGTGATTTCTTGGAGAGTCCCACGGAGACGAGGTTCATCGGCGTTCCTGAGCCCCAGGTGTCCGGGGGATCAATTTCAACATCATCATCGTGATCAGCGAGCTCGAAAACCCCCGGGTACCCGATTTGAGCCAGTTCTGACTCTTATTTACAGAGGCCTCCCAAAAGATGCATTTTTGGCATGCATTTTTGGCATGCATTTTTGACTGCAGCGATGCAATTCCCGATTTGTAATGGGAACAAAGTAGGTATATTTTTACAAATAATTTTCCGTCTTTAGGGAAAAAATTCCGAACTTTTTTGCTTTATCCGCTCGACTAAAAGATATTGAATGACAGGCTAAAAGCAAGCTTAGAGCGTTATAAAATTCCATGCTAAATTGGAAGCATTAGCCTTGCTATGGACAAGAAGGCGATCGTATCAATAACCGGATTGGTTGAATACACCAAGTGTCGTCTCCAACTAAAATGCTCCTGTGTGGCTGCTGCACGAGTCAAATTACAAACCCTAGTGGCTGTTTTTGTAAGGATGAGGTACAAGGATGTTGATGTACCGAAAAGACGAAGAAAAAAGGGAGAGAGACGAGTGAGAATGGAAGCAAACGGAGATAATGATAAGTAATCACTTCATTGGTAGCAAATTGGTATTCATGTTAGTACTAGTAACGATTATTTTCAGGTGAGTATGTTCACTTATTATCGACCATAAAGGAACGGAATTCCTATCTCTATATTTCCATGACAAATACATGACTGTTGGAGCTATTCACTCCCTTCGTGTATTTCCGTTCGCGTCTATATGCCATGACGTATCTTTGAGATGCAAGCCTGTTATATCGGCACAAGACACAAGTCTTCCCAAGCATTCCAAGTCTAACAGTCAGTAAAAGAGTTGTCGTATATGTATATTTTCTGTATGAACGCAACCTTATGGTAATAAGTATTTAATAAGTACTACGCAAACCTTTGCAGTCTACTACTTGTTAGATTTAACCTACATTATCAAATAGGTATCAATAAGGGAGTTGATATTTGATTTTTCAAATTCCATATTTATATTTTTAAAGTGGAAAAGGAAAAATCCAATTGAGAGTGCTGTGGAAGTATTTATTTTATTTAAGGTTCCCTGAAGGTACAAAAAATGTTTTTTCCTTTTAATCAGCAGAGAAAATGTAAAGTAATATTATTTTTGAATGATCCATTTTTCACTTATTCCTATCACCTAGAAAAATATCCGATCGAAAGCTGAAGCTGTCTTTTTTTATTTCTACAGACGACCCTGACTGATTAATATCGGATGTAAAATCGGATACTTCAAGTTTAGAATGTGCATCACGACATTCATTCTGTCGATCGTTGTGCAGAATAATGAACAACTTTCAGTTAATTGTATGGAACTTGGAAGGATTACTTAAGATATTCACATTACTGATGATTCAATTTAGTGATTATCTTGTCTGCAATCAAAATTCTTTCGACAGTTATGTTACCAACATTCAACAAGGCTATAAAAATATTGAAAATTGATGTGATAGAAATGACCATCTAGGATACAATGAAGGTAAGTATTATTATAAAATGTAAGCTTTAGTATGAGGCAAAGTGCTGGGAGGTACCCTGATTTAACCCCTCTCGATATCTTTTCATAGGGATAGTTGGAAAGAAAAATGTACATAAATAGATCACAAACTACTAATGAACTCAAAGAACGTATATGCTTTGAGAATATGGCCTAAGTGCTGTGAACCTACACTCACCCTCCCTACTCTACAGATACATATCTTTGGTTAATGCACTTTTTGCTTTTAATTTCCATGTAAATAGATTATACCTAATTAATATGTTTTATGTTTTAAGATAGTGTATGTACTCGTATTTATAATATATCTTTTTGTCCTTTGTACAGTGCCAATGGCCATAGTTGTCGAGGCACTTAAATTCTAATAAAAAAAAAATTAATAGTATTGTCAAAATCCGTAAAATTCAGTACCTATTAAGGCACTGTATAAATTGAAAATTCTTCATTATACCTCCGGTTTGAGAAACCTACTGTGTTAGCGAAACGCGTCACAACTTTAGGTTCAATATAATGTAGATTTCAACAAATTCAATTGTTTTATTTCATCGACCATACTGTACACTTACAACAAATTAAATTTTTAAAGGTTCATCATTGCTAAATAATGAGTTATGCATTAAAAAGTAGCAGTAAACAGTGGCGATTTATTAAACAATGAAATATTTAAAGCACTTACATTTGGAACCATCCGCGGCGCAATCTCTACCCCAATACCATTTGGACCGCACCATTTTTACCATTAACCATCACTAAAATATATAAATTTTCTAAAGAAGTTACATAGAGAGATTAAAAATATAAAAATTAGTTTGAATTTTGTACTGGTGAGTTTTTGAAAATTTGAAAATACGTTTAAAGTGATTACGTTTTAAAAGAAAATATTTAAAAACAACAAATGTCTTCATCATCCCCAACGAAATCTCTGTGATCACATATTCCACTATAAATACAGGCATAAAACGATTTGAAAATGTGTGTAACCACAAAAAAATTTTTCAGCTGATGAAAATTTCAATTTATGATAAGTACAGTAAAATGTAAAAAATTGGAAACACCCGAAATAATAAATTGTTGTCACTTCTTCTGAGTTGTCTGGTGGATCTCGCGAGTAAATCAACTGTAAAAAATTGAATAGAATAGTTATATATGACTTTGGTTAACAAATCATGAAATTTGTACAAATTTTTCGATAGTACGCGCCCCTACTAGACACAAATGATACTACAGTAATGTGAACATTCCTACTCTCAACATGAAAAATGTTTGGCCTTCTGACAAACAAAATTGTTTTTGGGTCGGCTACATACTTATCCCTACAGTTTCCTCTCACATATACAGAATTACGACACCAAGTGCTAAATAATGGATTTGTTTACAGGACCGGTCGATGAGTTGAAAAATTCCATGCACACATACATTAAAATATCTGCTTAATCTGATATATTGAATCGTTTAGGTTGAGCTCAACAGCCCAGGAATTTGAACTACTATCTACTTTCATTTCAGAATCTTCGTGTTTTCTACATAGGAAAATTTGTAATGGTTGCAATAGTTGTGTTTTCTCCTCTCCAACGAGCTTTTAAGTCCTTGTAAGTTTTCACAGAAGCAGAGTATATATAAATGGGTGTTCCATCACTTAGTTCACATTTTCAGCACATGGGTTTTTTTTTATGTTTTGGAAGCCATTCTGATGCCGGGAGAACTGCAGCCTATTGGCTTATTGTACTCTACTCCCACCCGTTAGATAACCTGTAATAATTCTTAGCTTATTCCTACTGATATTATTCACTAGTTCTTCGGCCCGTTTTATACCTGTGTCACCTATGAAGGTTTTACTGTGTACCTGCTTTGGAGTGTTCCTCCATTGAAATCTATGCTGGCTTTGTACCCATTTTTGTATTTGCCCTTCTTTGTGGTCCCAAGAGCGATCCAACTAAAGTGCCAGTGGTGAATTTGCGAATCGAGTTATTTATTACAGCTTATATTTTTATGGGTTTTTGGGTATTATTTTTATAGTTTATAAGCATTTTTTGCAATGGATACCATTAAAAAGAAGAAAACGGGTATTGTGTGTGTAGTTCGTGGATGTAATAATAAATATCATAATTGTGATGGAAAATTATACCTTTCTCCGAAGGATTCAGAAAGGTGAGAAACTGTTAGTATATAGTATATTATTAAACGAGCAATTTATGATAGCCATAATTCACGATGGGTGACGTTTGCGTCACGAGCCGCAGGCGAGGGGCGCAAGTCACCCAAGTGAATTATGGCCATAAACTGCGAGTAGAATACTATACTTTGTCCACGACACTTAATTTATTTATTAATAAATAAAAGTCAGTAGCGATTTGGCATATAACTAACCTCAAAATGTTGTGGCAGCTACTTCAAATAATTTGACATATATAGAGATGGGCGATACTGTAGAAAGTATCAATACAACGATATATGTCAGAAACAAATTTCCTGAACAAAATACACAGATTTAATAGTTTATTCCATTTTGTTCCCCCATCTCTAGTCGTGAATTATGAACCATAATACACTACAGTGTATTATGAACCATAATTCACGACAGTTGATATATGGGTACCATATACCTTTAGTTAGGAGGTAAAATATTGACTTATTATTAGGTGGTCGTGGACAAATACTTTATTATTTGATCTTCATATTACATTTATGAGCCTTAGTTTAATGCATTGATTTCATTTGTTGTTTTTGTTCCAAAGCTTAAGTTTGGCTCGAAGCATGCGATAGGTCTGACTTGATGCCAAAACTATAAACTCTATACAATAGTAGTCATCTTTTATGTGGTGCTCATTTTTAACCAGACATGACTATGCAACCTCATAAAAGAAAACTTCTTTTGAAAAAGGCTATTCCAACAATATTCCTTCCATCAAATACTACAATGCCTAAAGACTTTCAGATAAATGATTTATTGGAAAGTAATTTTGTTCGCAACTTTTTTGGTTATTTAATTGAAACATGTTCGGAAATTCATACATGCAGCGTATGTGAGACGTATTCACAAGCGTATCAGAATTTAGACGATTCGTCTTTATACTGTAACCTCAGAGCTTATGAAAATACGAATAAGGATACTTTTGGAAACTTGAATATGCCGCATGAAAATTTTGTACAATACATCTCATTATTAGAAACATTATTCCAAATGACTTTTGAGAAAGTTGCTAATAATAATAATAATAATAATATTGTTAAATCACTCATAAATATTAGTCAAACAACAGAGTTTGTACATCCTTGTGTTCATTTTCCAATAAAATATTCAATTAAACTTTTCTTCAGGGTACGACTATATTACACATTAAAATTTGTCAATGCAAATTTTAAAAATCATACAAAATGAAAATTGTTATATGGAAAAACCAATAAATATTTGGTATAAGACTATTGTTTTATTCACTCATCAGTGTACTGTTCTACAATATTTAAGAAAAAACATTCAACACGTTCAAGTCATTTTGAAACTTATGCCACCTACGCCTATGGTAAAATGAATCGTAAAGCGATCCGTTCAAGGTCATCAAAAGCTCTGACAATTTTTGAATGAAATTTATAAGAGTTATACTACTGGTTCGTTCTTATACCGTGGTAATACTTAGAAGAAGAGACAGTGCAGTTGGCCCTAGCTCATGCCATTTTGTGTAGATGTTTCCTCAGGATACAGGGTCTAGTGATCAGGATTTTGGTTGAGATTTCGTTGTCCTCCCAGCTCAGTAAACTCTTTGTTTGGAGGTAATCTTCTAGCAACCTCCATTTAAATTTGAATCTTCATCTATCCAGTTACATATTAGTGAATTTACTTTTGAAAGAAATATATAATCTTGCTTTGATGAAGTAAAGGGTGTCTCATTACTACTTGGAACTATTTAAACTTAAAAATCTTCAGCTTAAAATGAAAATATTTGACCTAAATCACCTAGATGAAATTTGTCTCCCGTCCGAGTTTCAGGATGTTTTTTTGTAAAATACTTTTAATAATTTTATTACAGCTTGATATTTGAGATAGGGTTAACATATATTAAGAATAACACAGCAATATTTACTCAGCTGATTACTGCTCACTATGCAGCTAGAAACTATTTTCTCTGCGGTTGTACGATGCTGACACCCTTAAGAACGATCCTGTTTGTTGAGAAGGGTCTAAAACAGCGAGGGAGGAGCTACTATAACCACAACATATTTACTTCATCACAACTCTCTATGCTACACAACCCCATGTAGAATGTTAATTATACAAGATATGGCATCCTCGTTGTTGATATGAGATGAAAACTGAGATAGACGAGATCGATTTTTATCCACTTGCATGGTCATTTTATGCATGTACTTGTATAATAATAGTCGGGGATAATATTTGTCATCAACAGTTATGGCAGAATAAAGTGCATTGTATACTCTACAGGTTGTCTAACTGGACATTTTTTATTGATATTGATTCTCATAATGCTGGATAGCCAAGCAGCAATTGAAGCAAATGTAATCAGTTCCAAAATGGTGTGGGAATGCAGAGGTATACTCAATAAACCAGGCAAGAACAATAAACAATAAATCTCACTGTGGATTTCAGGACTCACTGGAATAGAAGGAAATGAAATAGCAGATGAACTGGCAGAGAGGAGGACTAGAACACCCTTTTGGAGCCCAGAACACTTTTGCGGTATCAGCATCAATATAAAATAGGGAAAAATTGGCAAACCCGAAAAAAAAAGAAGATCTGACCATTGGAAAGATCTAGTAGGGCTTAGACAGTCAAAGAGTCTTTCAATGGTTGATTACTTACAGTTTCTTTTTTCATAAAATGAATAACATTAGCTATAACTTCCTGTGTTTGATTATTTAAAATTTTGTCTTCGAGACTTAATTGGAACTTCATTATTTTATTGATAATGTTTCCCAGACTAAACGTTAGTAGATGTTTACTTGCTTATGTTTTACTGCTACTCACTGCTCCTGAACAGTCTATCCGCACGACGAATTTTGAGACTTTCAGGTGTTTGTATGTCCTACTGTAATGAGTTTTTCCGTAGAACAGTCACAAACTGGATTAATGAATAGTAACCGTTTAATACATAGAGGCTCTGTGCATAAGTCGTCTAGTTTCCAACCGTTTCTGATAGTTTTCCGAACAAGCCTATTGTTTATACAATCTTGTTATATACAGGGTGGGGCACTATGAACGAACTAATATTCTCTGGCGTCTTAACGGCAAATAAAATTTAAAAAAATTAGACGTAGAATTAAGTAAATTACTTGGGACTATAATTTAAAAATATTTTGGAATATACAGGGTGCTCCAAAAAAGCGTGCCGTATCAAAGTTAGGTTCCTTTAAATAGAACACCCTGTATTTTATCACAGTTTTGAATTGAACTATCAAAAATATCAAGGATGATGCTTTGAGCTAACTACCCACCGCCTTCGGAGTCGGATTGTAACCAAGCAATACGCTTCCAGAATCTATGACAATATTACTGCAAATTATCAATGTTCTTGCTATCATATAGCTGTTGATAAATTTGCTGATATCAGCGCCTACTAACATTATTATTTTCGTGCTAATAAATGGAATGAAAATGATGAAGGGGGAGTCTAAAAATGCGAATATCTCGAAAACCAATAACTTTTGAGATCAATGATAGGTATACCTTTTTGTCGAAAAAATGATGCAGTTTCAATATTTTCCAATAGATAAAGGGATACCGTTAACGATAAATGAGTTAATCGCACATTTACACCAACAATATAGCTTTTGTGGCACCCTCTAGAAAATACATCGGAACAAATAACATATTAGGATTTCCAAGACCCTAAAAGTAAAATTTTCACGTTTGTATATCTAAAATCTTCCAATTTACCAAGAAACAACATTTTTGACATTTCAACTTTGCCACCCTGTATTTTCCTTATTATCAATATTTTATTAAAAAAAGTTGCGTCAGATTGTAATATTTTTAGATTAAGAATCTTCCATTTCACTTTGGACCATTATACTTACGGACCACCATGTATATTTGGAAAACTTGAAATTGCCCTGGAATAATTAATAATGCCCAACGATTTTCATTGCCCTTCATTCACAATATTGCCGCTCTTTCAACAATCATTCTCTCCTGCTAGACATTACTCATGGAAATTAACAAAACCTTTCTCGTTCTAGATAAATTTGCAATTAACAAATAATCATTACTCATACCACCAATAACAAACGCCGAATTAAAGAGGTACCTAGTTCAAATTTCAATAAAGAAACTGCTGTGCTCCACATTTCTCTCTACAAATCGGTATCTATATGTATGTTGACACTTGGCTCGTTGATAGTTTGCAAAGCTGTTTGCATGCCCAAATTACCGACGCTATTCATTCTGAGCAAGCTGATTATTTCCGGTACTGAATCACTATTACTCGAATATAAACGGAAACATTCTCGAAATTGATACGAAAATATCTGTTTTCTATACACATCCGCATCCCCATTGCTTTCATGAAAGCTTTTCTGCTGTATTGAAATTACGTGGGACGAAAAATCCCGCAGTGGAACTTTAAAATGAGGAGAAATATTTGTTTTTATCATACTTTCATTAGTTCCACAATTATTATCATTGACATGATCAAGGACCGAAAACAACACATCGTTTGATAACCTTTTTCCAAGACTCTAATCAGGATCATCAGAATCAACGATTATTTTATAATATTGTTACGAACTCACTGATTCAGATGCCGGTCCTGTCGCAAACTATGAATGCGACCTTTCTAGAAAGGTTCTCGAAGCGTACCAGGCCAATGGTTTATCGCGAATGATCTCGAATTATAAAGTATACGCAGAGGTGGTATATTCAATAACTTTCTAGAGGTTCGAAGGACTATATATACGCGGGTTTTCGAGTGAGTCGGGAAGTAGTTCAGTATACAGTGAATCGGCAAACAGTTTCAGTATACAGTGAGTGAACAGAAAGTGAATATAAATAGTATTGGAGATAAATTAGGACAATTATCATACCGAGTGTAGATAAATCAATAGACATTAAGTAGTGTGTATATAAATTAAGTTTATTATAGTGTGTAAGTGTTTCTTTAATAAATCAATAGTAATTAGCCATAGTGAGTGTATAATTTTATACCACGGTAAAAACAGTTCAAATAAATAAGAAAAACATTACAATACCTATTCTAAACACCATACTCAACAGTGAGGGGAGTAGGGTATTCTGGTATTAACATGTACAGTTTCATTTATTTATATTATGCAATAGCCTGTTGATCCTCAAAATTATTTTTTGGACGTACCGTGAGCAAAACAAGGTGAAGAATTGAAGTAAAAAAGAGGAATGTGTCATAAACATGTAATACAGACCTTTTTCGGTCAGATTAAGAGAACCCACCAACATTCTTGTCAGATTAAGAAAATATGCTTTTAGGATACCGAGATAAACCTTCCCTATGAAAATCTGACGCGCTTGAGTATTTCAAAAGAACTTTTTTTTGCATTTTCAAAAATTTGTCGTAACTTATCGTCACGCCGAAATCGTCAGTTTTTTAAAGGGAGCTTCCTTGGGGCCCATTTAAAACCCCTTCCGAAAATCTGACGCGATCGAACTTTTTTTCCGGATTTTTGACTACTTCACATGCCTACCCCTACCAGGCAAACCGGCAGATTAGTATACTGTTGTTATCAGAGGCACTTGGGGCATACGTGGTATGAATATCTGACGCGCTCGAGAATGCCCAAGTAACTGTTTTTTAGAGAACATTTTAGAGAAACCGTACACGCCAGACCCACCTCTAAAATGGTTTTTACCATACAAGCAGCTCTTCCTTTCGAAATTACTTTATCTTTCGATTTTGATAGGTCTCGACGACGCTCGAGAATGTCGCCAATTAGCGACCTCGCCTCCCTAACTATAATTGTAATAAAAATCTTTTTGTTCAGCAATTGATAAAAGCATGATTAAAGACCATTTTCAGATTGAAAATACTATTATTTCATTAATATAATAAAGTTAAGATAAAATTTTCAATTTAATATACGAATAGCTTACAACTCATAAAAGATTTAAAAAATGTGTATGGAGATAAATTATAGCTACTAAACTATCTCATAAAATTTTTTCATAAACTTGATTGGAAGGTCCTGAAATTTATTACTAATTTAACTTCAATCTTGAGTAACTTTGAAAAGAGTAGAAATATCAAAAAATTATAAGAGTCCTTTTAAGTAAAGCGTCAAAATTCTAACAAGAATATTATTATATCTCAGTCATTTCGCAGGAATTGCTTCTCCCGTGAGCTATAAAATTCCAAAGCATCAGACAATTTTGTTTCCATGTCATTTAAATGGAAAAAAGGAATTATATCAGTAGTAATCACCCAAGGACACTGATTATTGTTCGAAATAGTAGTTTACCTAACTAGTGCGGAAAGTGATACTTTTCCGCACGCTATTGCAGATGGCCGAACGACGCTTTAGCGGAGTTCGGCCAGCAATCGCGTGCGGAAAAGTCACTTCACGCACGTGTTAGGTACACTATTTTTTCTACTAGCATGCGGAAAGAACCCAAAAGTAATCATAAATCAACATTTCTCATTATATACATATCAACAAATTAATTATTATTATTTGACATTCATTTGATGAGGCTTATACCAGGGCCATCAAAAAATTATTGAAAAATAAGTTTTTTTTTATTAAAAATTATAGCGGCATTATAATAAATTTATTAATTTTTCAGTCATTTGGTAAACTTGGATATACAAAAATACATATTTTGAATATTCAAATGTCAGTATATTCCTCAAATGTCAATAAATTTACTTTCCGTACTAGTGCGGAAAAGTGACTCTTTCCGCACGCTTTTTAGTGCGGAAAAGATTCACTTTCCGCACGTTAGTAGAAAAAAATTTTATTAAAGATATCGAAAGCTTGTTGCTTGGAAACAGACCGACCGAGGTCTGTTGCCTACAAGCAACAAGCTTGAGAAAGTTGTCATAAAATTTTTGAGCATTTATCAATGTCTTAGGGTTATTCGGATAGAAAATTTTTTACCAATTATAGAATCACAAACAAATCGTGACATTTCCAAATATTAAATATTTGAAACTTCAAAATTGAAATAAATCAATAGGTATGTGTCCATAGCAACATGAAAACAGCCCATGGTCTGTTTTCAGTGTAATGTTGACATGATTGGGTGAAATTGTTCATATGATAAAAAATAAGGAAATTTTATTGGTTATTGGAGCTGTCAAAAAATTTTCAATGCAACACCTCATGTAAATATGAAAAGCTGAAACTTTGACAGAATTTAATTTTCTCCATGTCCGACAATATTTACAGTATATTTGAAGAGCAAAAATTATCGGGTTTTTTAAACAGTCTAATTGAGCATGCAAAAGAAGAAAGTTACCAAATGCAAATTGATTTTTTTAAATATTTCGAGTGGTTTGACATATTATAATGAAAATTGACAAGTTGCTTTTCAAGATTTCAAATTCAGGAATAAGTTAATATTAGTTATTTACGTAGTTATGAAAAGAGCGATATTGTTCAACAAGCGTAATATTTGCCAAAACAAGCGTTAGCGAGTTTTGCAAATTAGGCGAGTTGAACAATGTCGCTCTCTTCATAACGTGTTTACGTACAACGTTTTATCTAATAATATTTAATAAAATCTTCAATTACAATGGTAATATTAAAGTGGATTCAATTGGTGTTCGAAGTATTGTTACTATGAAGTATCAACCCAGAAAATTTACTTACTTTAAATAACTATGTCGTTAATAATGTTGTTGACAATGTTTATAAATCTTAAAATACGATTGAATTGAAATAATGGGGTAATTGTCAGTTTTGACAGTACCTAATTGATAAATTATTCTTTGAAACTTAAACAGTTACGAGAAATTTCCACATAACTACTTTTCATAACTGATATAAGCAGGTTATGAAAAATGTGACGTTACCTAACGTCAAGGAGTGACTTAAAGTGTCACATTTGATAGCGGAATGAGACAAAAAAAATAAACACGTTGCCCGAAAATATCTTTCAAATATATGCATAACATTTTGCAAAGCACTATACAGGGTTTGGAGCGTTTATCTCTATATACATTTCACAGTTATACAGGGTGATTCATAAGTAATGGGCCAAATTGTAAATCTACCTTCAAAAAGGCCAAAATAGTAATATTTTCATTAACAATAATGGGTCTTAGTCTTCTCCTTACTGAGGTACAGGATGTTAAAGCGAAAAAAATAAAATAGATTTTTGTTAATAGATCAGCTACTTTCCTACATAATGACTTGAAAATTGGGTATGAACTAGTTTTTGTAATGGTAAACAAGAATGTGTGAGAGGATTTGAGTTAACTCGTAGATGTCGCCACATGCGCCATATGAATTAGATGAAATCAGCTACAAATTTTTTATCGCCTATTATTTTACAACTTATTCAATTTGGAAAGCCCCATCTTTTCTGTAGAAAAAAGCTATACTTTTTTGATCTACAAAATATTAACGATTTTCGAGATATCTGAATTTTACTAATTCACTACACTACATTTCACGGTGGTCGACGTAGCATTAATCTCTTAAGACACAACCATGCCATGGAATTTTGACATTTACCTAACCGTAATTGACAATTGGTAATAATATTAAAATGAAACCATACAAAAATTTCGTAATAAAACACATTTATTGTACATGCTTTTGTCTTAACAGATTAATACTACGTCGACCACCGTGAAATGTAGTGTAGTGAATTAGTAAAATTCAAATATCTCGAAAATCGTTAATATTTTGTAGATCAAAGAAATGATGGGGCTATCCAAATTAAATAAGTAAAATAATGAGCGATAAAAAATGTGTAGCTGATTTCATCTAATACAAATGGCGCATATGTGGCGACATCTACGAGTCAACTCAAATCCTCTCACACATTCTCTTTTACCCTCACAAAAACTAGTTCATACCCAATTTTCAAGTCATTATGTAGAAAAGTAGCTGATCTATTACCAAAAATCTATTTTATTTTTTTCGCTTTAACATCCTGTACCTCAGTAAGGAGCAGACTTAGACCCATTATTGTTAATGAAAATATTACTATTTTGGCCTTCTGAACGTAGATTTACAATTTGGGCCATTACTTATGAATCACCCTGAATAACTGTGAAATGTATATAGAGATAAACGCTCCAAACAACAACTTATTTTCCACTTTTCAGTTCGATTACCTATAAAATTTTTTTTTTCATTATTATTCACTTTTTACTTTCTAGTACCTATAAGGTAATTTTTTTAGGCTTTCAAAAACTTGATGCCGGATTAAAATTATTTTGGTTTTTATGGGACACTATAATTTACTCCATATTATTCAGCCATCAGTCCTTGACAAGTGTGCAAAATTTAGAACTAATCTGATCGTTTAAAGTGAGTGAGAATCGAGTATAAAGATTGCTATATATATGGAACACCCTGTATTTTACTACTCTATTGTATTTCCATCGATCCTTGACAAGTGTGCAAAATTTAGAACTAATCTGATCGTTTAAAGTGAGTGAGAATCGAGTATAAAGGTTGCGTTATAAATGGAACACCCTGTATTTTACTATTCTATTGTATTGTCATCAGTCCTTGACAAGTGTGCAAAAAAATGAATCTGATTGTTTAACATGGAAAGAAATGTAGTTTAAAGGTGGCATTATAAATGAAACACCCTATATTTTAATGCTATATTGTATTGTTATCGGCCATTGAAAAGTTTGTATTGAATCTATTTGTTTAAAGTAGGTTAAAATCGAGTCCAAATAAGTCGGTTACAAAGGGGCCGTACCCAAATTACGTGAGACAATTTTCCTTGATTTTTCCACCCTTTTTTATCTCAATGTAAGATACCGCAAGATTTTATAAACGTCCCCTATTTTTTGCTTATAAAATGCGAAAAAATTGATTTTTATACAAAAACGATAGGTAAGAAAGGTCACATTTTACAGAGGCATAAATAGTATTATTCAAATACGAATTAAACTGTACTCTCATTTAACCAAAAAAATCATATCGATAATCTGACTACTTTTTAACCCAATGATTTTCTACCTACTCCTCCGAAAGAGATTGGCCCCAAAGATTCATACAATCAGACATACATACAGGTGAAGCTTATAAAAAGCGTGTTAATTATAAACAAAATAATCAATTAGGTATTTCAACAAAATCAAAACTTTTAGCACACCTTGTATAAACAAATTGTGCCTAAAATTAATCCAATTCATCATTAATCAACACCTAGTATAATGTAATAATAATAGATAATCCAATTCTTCAAAAAATATAATGTTGGGTACAATTCTATTAACATATTCTGAATCATTTCTGAAAAATTATAGAATCTGTTTATATATTGTTATATGTCATGTAAAATAAACCAATATTACTGCCTTCAAATAAAAATTTTATATAATATTAATGTTCTAAAAGTTTTAAATTAATAATACCATTGGATTTAAAACTCAAGACGTGATATTAAAAAAAAAGTTGACATCAGCTTGGACAAGTCCATTATAATTTAAGGGAAACTAGCCTCAGTCCAAATCTCAACAATTATTATATAAAATTCATATTCTTACCTAATAATATCTACATGAGATGTTTTATAGAATCCACCAACACTCCTATAACAAATATACATAGTTTTTATTATCATAACAAAGTTTTTCACACGAAAACTAATTAAAATCAAACGCGTAAACCGTACCAACGAATTCTCTATCGCATAAATTGTCTTTCTAAACCTATTGTTTCAAATAATAAGTTCTTGACAGCAATGACAACACAGCTAACTGGGATAGTTGCGGAGTTATAAAAACTGTATGGTTCCTATCAGGTCCAAAAAAATTGTTTACCTTATTTTGTTGGAACTTTTATTAGACAGCTATTATACAGAGCGTACTCAAAACTATCACTTACAAAATATATTGAATAATTTAAAGAATAAAATGGGATTTTTGAATATAACTATATTTTGATTTAAAAAATACAACCATTATAAGTACAGGGTGTGATATTTGCATATGTAAATTTAATATTTTTCAGTTTTAGGTATAGAGAAAACGTTTGTAGTTATTAATGAAGTGAAAAATAAATAAAGCATACAGGGTTGACAGATTTTTGGATCATTTTTGAATATTTTCAGATTTATAGTCTCTACTTGGACAGGAATAGGGAGAGTTGTATTATTGAAAATTTAATTTTACCTCAATAATATCTGCGTAAGAAATGTTTTATATATCACAAATTTGATTAGTTTCTTTTTCGAAACAAAGTCTTTCACGCGGAAATTTATTAAATTTAAACAACCTCACACAGTAGGTACCGAACAAATTTCTTCCGAGTAAATCATTTATTTGAATTTTTGGTTTGAAATGTTTCTTTTTGGCAGTGTAATGAGAGCCATAGATCACCTACAAGTCAACTGGAATATTTTTGGTGTTATAAAAACTGAAACGACTGGTTGAATAAAAATTGTTTATTTATTGGATTCGAACCACAGACAAATTAACATTTTCTCTGTGGTTCGAACTATAGATAGCAAACGTCCGAGCTTTCAACTATGAGCTTTAAAATCATGATGTTTAAAATTATGAAAGTGGAATATAGGTAACATTTGACAAATAGCTATAACTATACAGGGTGTACCAATCTTACGACAAACTTCGGTACATGGGTTATTTTAAGAGATATCAAAAAATATTACCAACAAAAATAGTAGATGTGTTGAAGGTCCATATTTTGAAATTATACCAAACTATGCAGAGTGCTGCATAACTCCGTTACAAGCCAAACATATGATTTTTCAAATGGGAACCGAATTGGTTACATTTTTTTGAAACTTTTGATATGAGGTTTTGCCACGTTATACAAAGTCCTTCAAAAGATATGGACACGTTTATGTGAAAATCGTAGGAAAATCAACGCTCTGTAGCTTGTTGTACGTTGAAGAAAAAAAAA
>CAJUYI010000582.1:59601-118091 GCA_910591695.1 Galerucella pusilla | reverse complement strand
CAGGAATGTCAAAATTTCCTAGCGATTTGCGGAAAAAATTATTTTTTTAATAATTTTTTCTATTATTAACTATTATCAACTACTGGGATAGTAGTTCAACAAAAACTTGTGCAACATAATTTTGTATAACCAGGAGATTATCTTTAACATATTTGCTGCTTGAAATTACCTATCAATATAAAATTATTTGAATCAAAATGCCATTAGTTTGAAATTCGCGCTCAACCAAAAATTGTCTCACGCTTCGAGCAGCTGATACCCACGCTACGCCGCTGTCAGTTGGTGATGTTCTGTATCAGCAATCACTTTGTTGTGTCTAGCCAGTTATTTAAGGGATTGTTTGCAGTTGCACTTTTTGAGCTAAAAAATCTATTGATAATAGTTCCACTTGGTATATTATTGGAGTGTTTATCATACTGTTAATTTTAATAAACAGTGTTGATTTAGCTCTACCACTACCAAATTTACAAAAAAAGTTATACTTCAAAACAAAACATGACAAAAATTGAACTAAGTCTATTTGTTGGCATTGATTTGATTTGAAAAATAGAATCAAGTTTCACTGAAATAGAGGTCCTTTGATGTACGTCGATGAAATAGAAGTTCATCTGTGCGGAATTAATTATACTGTATTTAATCACATCATGAATCCTCGAAGCTGGTACTTTATCCTCCAAACTAAAGCAGCGAACAAGACTATAATGATGCGGAAAATGTGGATTAATTTGCCATTCAGTGCTATGTGAATGTAGTTTGTTGTGTTTAAGTTATAAGGGTTTCGTGATCTAATTAATATAGGTAGTTCCTTCTAAACATAAATTGGTGAATCAAACCGCTACTTTGATGTTGTTTCTGTTAAGATTTGATATTTTTTTGGCCTGCTACAGTTTTTACATTGTTCAACAGGGTGTCCTAATACTAGCGAGAGAAAAGTAGGAAGTGTATAGGCTAAGACAAAAAAATGATGTTTCAAACTATTCGGAAATCTCATGGGATCAATTTTCTCATCTTCCCAAAAAATCACCTTGCGGTTAAACCGGAAGAACTATATTTCCTGCTTTCAAGTTACATCCAGTTCAGCCAGTTTGATTTATTTGGTAAGATAATGAAAATAGAAGATATAGACATTAGAAAGCTATGAGCTGTCGAAACTCAAAAATATAATTTTCATTTTCATAATATCTTGGAAATATATTAACTATAGACTATGACCATCAGAAAATATATCTAAATTTTGCTGGAATGGCCTCATAATTACAGACCTTTACAGACTTTACTTCACGAGACACAGCAAAAAAGTTTTTCGGGCTTTACACAAACATTTTTATTGTTCTAATTTCAAAACAGTAAGCCTGTGACAAAGCGAGACAAGACGAGATACAAGCAGGACTCTTTTGCTTCCAAGCAGTATGCTAAGGACTTCAAAATATGTTGAAATGCAGATTTATATTGTATGGACTGTAGATAACAGCCTTTTAAGTTACGGCGTTCAAAAAACATGTTGACATCGAATTTTTATATGCTTAAAAAAATTATAATTAATTCACATATAAGCTACGCTTCAACCGACTGAGGTTTTTTCACTATTTTCCTGGGTGGCTGCTCCGACACTGGTCTGCGAAGAGATGACTACTTGCAAAATATATCACAGAAATATAACAGGAGGGTGAGTCATCTCCAGCAATTTCTAGGAATTGTATGTGTCTTTGAGATTGCATAACGTATGCACCTGAGATCTCAGTTTTGGTTTATATTAGAGAAATTGCCTTCTGGACTTTGTGGACTTGACAAGAGAATACAGTAACTATATTTCGACGTTATGTCGTTTATTTAAACTTATGAAGTTGGTACAACTTAAGTAATGTTCGTCGTAATATAGACTGGACTAGAGCATAGTTTCATCCTGAATAATTAGAAATTAGTATTTTCCTACTAACTAGCTTTCAAGTTTTGAATATATGATAAAATATCTCCTTTTTATATCATGTATATCGAAGATCCACCCACCAATCTACTCAATATTGGAATAATTTTCTGGTGACAGACATATGATTCAACTGCATTCTTGATAAAGAAAAAACTGTAGATTCGGAAACTGTTGTGCTTAAGGCGAATGTATTCGATCATTTTTTGTTGGAAACATCTCTTAAAAACGTCAACCGTCATTTTTTCGAGGTAGTCTTTGCTTGAATTAAATTGGAATTCCAAAAATCCTTGATCCAAAAATCCGTTTTCACTGCCTATATGGGTAATAATAAGCCTGCTTCCCTCTCCAGAGAGGAGTCTTAATCCTGTTGACCAGCCTTCTATGACAATTCGGTATATTTTTATTTTGCCAGACTTTCGATACGGTGTGTCCTTCATTTAGCCAGGATTCATCCAAATAGATATTTCCGGTTTGACTTTAAGTTCGCGTCTCCAGCGAACAATATCCGGTCTATCAATAAAAAAATATTTTCTGTTTTGTTTTTTCGCACCGAAAGCTCATTCCTTGAAGAATTCTCCATACTATAGCTCTTGATAGTTGTGGCAGGTTTTCATCATTCTGGGCTGGCTGCACAATCTTGACCAATGCTGGTATTTCTTTTGCGAAATACATACCATGCACTATTCTACGAACACTGTTTTTAACAGCGTCGTCAATTTCTAATCGTTTCTTCACCGGGCTCACCGAGGTGAAAATCTAAAATCGTTGACTCTCCTACCCCTATCATATTGGCATAGTTCGTAATTATGTCACGAACAGAACTTGCTGGGTTTTGGTGCACAAGAGCATTATATGAACGTTCAGGATTAATGTTTTTTCCCGCAAATAATTTGCACTTTTGCTAACTCGTTGAATAGAAATTGGAGAAAAACTTGAACTCGGAGCAATCATGATTACACGAATAGACGTTACTTGCTAGTCGCGAATACTAACGACTTCAATTTTTTTTTCTATACAGGTACTTAGATTGGGATATGATCCGGGACAGAGAATCCTGGGATAAAAAGACGAATACACAGCCTCATGGGACTGTCTGGTTCTCAGATGGCTCATGCTCTGGTGACACAAGCAGGCATCCACTGAAAAAGGTTGTGGCCTTTATTGAAGGGCTCGGCTTCATGGATGTCTAGGTAGCAGAAATGGCACAATGGGCCACCAGTGACCTTAGTGCCCGAACCATGACTTTAGTTTGGCTAGGTCAAGGCTCGCCTGCCCATTCTTTAGTAGTAGTAGTACTTAGATTTAAATAGAGGGGGACTGAAATACCTTTCTGGGGGCCTGAACCCTTTTGCGGAATCAGCCCCTATGTATTATTGGAAGATATAGGTAAAGCAGAGAAAAAGAGAAGATCTGACCATTGGAAAGATCTAGTAGGGCTTATACAATCAAAGACTCTTCTAGGTGACTTCAACCTGTTGAGATCAAATGAATGCATAAGTCAAAGTAAGACTGCGCTAAGAGTTTCAACAGGGATCCTAACGGAACATTGTGGCCTGAATGGGCACCTGAAAAAGCTCAAAATAGTGGGGGAAGAAGAATGCAGATTTTTTGGAATGGAAGAAGAAACCTCCATCCACATACTCTCCAGCTGCACAATACTTGAGAATCCTAGAGCACAGCACCTAGGAGATTACTGGATAGAAGAGGAACATTTGCCTAAGTTGAAGCCTGCAGACATCCTAAAATTCCTCCGGAAAATAGGACAAAAGGACTACTATTTTCTGAGACTCTCCTCAGAAACTGAGTAGAAGTAAGGAGGCACAATAAATCTTTTAGGTCTCAGTGAATGTTACCCCAGAATACATACGTACATATATACATAGTTTCCAATTAAAGACATTTTTGTCTCTTGATGAACCCAAAGCAAGAAATACTTTGTTCGCAAGACAATGCTCAGTTTGTAGAAGTGTATGAACAATGGACTAATGATGTTAAAATTCCAGTCAACAAGTGGAATTCTTATTGCAAGTAATGAAAATTCACCGGTCTTTTCTTTCTACAGCTGCAACTTTTTAATGATCTTAATCTTGGAAGAGATAAATAAACAATATAATCTCATAAAGTGTATTTATGTTTGAATATTCATGTTGAATTCTAGTTAAGCAGAAGCAGCGAACCTCGTTATTTTCGTTTTAATTTCCAGTGGAAAAGTAGATGCTCGCAGAATGCTCGTTTTGTTAATATAGTTCTTTATTTGCATTGCGAAGGAGAAATACATCTGTATTCTGCATTAAGTACGTTTTGATTTATTGAAGATTAAATTCTGAATTTTATTTTCGTCTTTGCAAAACTTTTCTGTATTTCAGTTTCTTGTAACTAGAAATTGTGTAACTCTAGTTGATAGAACATAACTCTCAGTCGACATAATGGGGTGTTAAACCGATATTCAGCTTTTGGTTTTTTATTCAAATATATTAGCTCTTCTTAGCAAAAAATTTATTAAAAATTTCCTTAAATTCAATATTTCAGGGGAAAACTGGAAATCAAGTCCTAAATGTTTGCCACAAACCTGAAGATGAAGTTAGCCATTCTAAACTATTTATGAGTGTGTACGAGTTTGACGTTTCAATATCATAAAAATCGTAAAATTATTTTAAGACCGACCAGAAAATATACACTTTCTGGACAATTTTTCGTCTAGAAAATAACGTTTTGCCGATCTAGACCGGAAAATCAAATTATGAAGAATTAAAATGTCTTCTGCGTTATTTTGAAAATATTTTGCACTACAAACTGATTATTTTCAAAATAATCATATGTTGTAGGTAGGTACAGTTATTGATGTTTTCAAATAAATAAAACCATCATATTTCGTAAATTTATCGCGTGATCGTGAAAAATATGTAGGTACTAATTATAAAAGTGAAAAAAAATAAAGTAAGCTTATGTCAAAATTCTCAAATTATAACACAAAGCATAGAATTAGTTTTTGTGAAGTATAAGTGAAATATTTATCACATAAAAGTGTAAAAGAATGATAATTGTGAGATAAACTAGGAATGAAAAGTGTTAGTCTCGGTTTTTTATTATAATGGAAGTTGATACTGATAGTAGCGAAAAACCTAAGGTACTTTTTAAATATTTATGGCCGTAAGAAAAATAGTGTACATAACTCGTTGCAAAGTGAATTCCACTCTTTTCATTTCCGCACTCACCGATGTCAACATTTTTAAAAAACCATTATATTAAACAATATTTATTTTGTTAAAATTATCGCATGGTCGTAGGAAAAATAGAGTACATTACTTGTGAGAAAGTGATTTACTCGGCTTGCGCCTCGCGAGACAATCCTTCCCACTCGTCTGAAAAATGTCACTTTCCGCACTCGTTACGTAATATACTATTTTTTTATTGGTGAACCATTTTACTCATTTGAAGTACGCCTCAGCGTGTTTAAATCGAACTTTAAAAAACGCGCGTGTTTTAAAGTTAACGTGGCAACATCAACAACTCGACAAACGAAGTCTAAATCTATGGTCTAACTAAGCCAACATGAGGGAGCTTACTTCCGGCGACGTCATCGCCTGCTTCAAACAAGTAGGCTGGATGACGAGCCAGAAGGAAGTCTGAACCTCGGAAGGATGCACAATGGGCCAATTGTGGCCTAAGTGCCGTGGGGGTCACCCACCCTTCAAATTCTTACAGATACAGATGGTCTAACTAAGTCATGTCTAAATGACAATTTTTTTATTATTGATCTGACAGAAGTAGTTTGTAACGTCAAAACTTTTATTCAAGCAATATTTAACAATGTCAAATTTATAAATTAAAATGGAAAGTGCCGTTGGTATTGCTTGAAATATTAATATTTCGATTTTCCAAATCTTAGGAAATGGTATTTAAATTAATACTATTGACATTCACAAAACTCAATGTGGTTGAACTTCCATCAAAATACAAATTAATTTATGTTTTTCTCATTTCCATGACAACGCAAGGTATACATCATATTTATACATCACGAATTCAACCATTTGACATTTAGTTTTCATTTCCATCTATGATTTCCATTTCTTGTTGTTGTATTAGTTATAGACCAGTATTTATAATTTCAAAGTGCACCAATAAAAAAAAAATAAAACAATAAAACAATAAGATTAATATTCACTTTTTATGAATAATAATTGACCGTAAACAACAAAGTACACACCTGACAAGAACTGTCAGTGTGACAGTGGAAAAAGACGTAAGACACATTGCCGCTACGAAAGTTACGCCTTCATAGTATCTTAACCTCGCGATTGATAGGTTGCGCTGGCGCGTAATCTAAACATCAACCAATCAAATTTTTGTAAGTCAAAGATTAGGGTTAACATTTGTAAAACATTCAAACGGTTCATTATTGTGATATTTTGATTAGGATTAATCACAGACCTGCCTTTTTTTCCATTTCTTCCTACGTTATGTGATAGAAGGAGATTAACAATCGATGACGCACACCAAGAAGGGTATCATTTCAACTATATCAATATTTTCTAGGTATATGACGTAATGAATCACAGAGAGACTGATAAAGTTCATATAATACCCTTCTTGGTGTGCATCATCGATTGTTAATGTCCTTCTTTGCCTTAAAAAGTTTCATTTGTTGATGTCTAGATTACGCTCAAGCGCAACCTATCAATAGAGAGAAATTACACCAACTAAGAAGCTCTATGCAGGATGTGTGAACAGGAAGATGAAACTGTCAGGCATGTCTTATGCGAGTGTCCGGAGTTAACGTCAATAAGAGAGTGTGTTCGGTGAGTCTTGGCCTACACCAGCCGATATAAAGGAGATGTCTCCCAGTGACCTGTCCACCTTCCTGAGAAGGACAGGATGGACAATGACCTAGGAGGACAACTCCTCGGGAGGATGTACAATGGGTCGCATGTGGCCCAAGTGCTGTGAGCCTACACACTCACCCTCCCTACTCTACAGATACAGATAAACTAAGAAGCTTACTTCGTTTGATGAAATCTGAATACGTGTGAGCCACAATATACTCTTGCGAGTCGCAGTGGAAACCCTTGTAGACCCACTCACCACACACTTATCCTAACCTAACCTAACATGTTGATTTCAAAACGCCGGGACATTTATTTAATACGATTTTCACACATGATATTGTCTGCACAGTGAACCAACATTGATTGAAATATATTTGGAACGATCTCATCTCTTAGTTGTATTTCCCATTCTTGAGATGATACTTAAGCTAAAAATTGGCCACATCTTTCTAGATACCCTGCGAATGTTTTAACTTATAAAAATATATATAAAAAAAAGTTGTTAAGTGGTTAAGCTGTCCATTGTTTTGAACTGTTTGATAAAATTTGAGTTGACGTGAACAAAAGAGTTTAAAGTAGACTTCCTTCCTTTGTTTCTTCAGTAGCAAATGTTCAGTTATGTCCCTAGTCGACTTGGGGAACTTCTTGCTTAAAAAAATTAAAATCCGCTTTTTGTCATCCCAACTACGTTAAACATTAACCAAAAACATTGGATGAGAGATAGCAAAGTTGCGGTTGACTACTTAACTGGCGTTTACAATGAAATCACGGTAGGGTTTCCCTTTTTGTTGAAAGACTTAGGTAAAAGTTGAGATTCATCATTTTAATTGAGGGTCTTTCATTACAAGTACGCAGCGTATTGTAGCTTAAATACCGTGAAATATCAGATATTTTTCTTTGGCTCGTTTACATTATACAAATGGATTCTTTTCCATTGTGATTTATGAGGGCGTTTAGGTGTCCTTTCAGGGCGCTTGTAACTTTCGTTACTTAGAGTAGGGATAAAAGCCACAAATTTATCAACGAGGTTGTTGAATGTTAAATAACAATGGAATAAGTCATTAAAAGCAACAGTTTTTACTTTTGTTTTTGAATTTATTTTTGTTTGTTGAACGTACCTACTTACAGTTACTGACGTCATTTAACCGATGTGCAAAATTTGTGAAATTCATACCAATCCAGAAACAATCCTGAGACGCACAAAATTTGACGAGATGCTTAAAAACAATCTCAGCTCCTTAAACTGCAGAAGGGGAAGGAGAAAAAACTTCCCAAGAAGAGGAAGGGTGAATGGAATGGATTTCTTCAATTAGGGGAAGGCAGAATAGCCTTGAAGAAGGAGAAGAGTGAATGGAATGATTAGTTTTTCTTTCCCTTCTTGAAAAAATCCTTTTTTTAAATATTGAACATGCTCAGGTTAGGAAGATTCGAGCGACTTTTAGCATCTCGTAAAAATTAGTTCGGTGAGAACTGTTGATGCTTGATACATTGATACATAGTAGCGCTGCAATTCCATTTGTCGTTTCTCGTTCTGTGTATTGCGTGTATCGTGAATTTGCTGACGTTCGCTGTGTCATTATATTTGTTGATGTTTATGCTTCTGTCGCTTCAATAGAGGTTCGGTGTAAGGTCAGTGTGGCCAACAGAAAATGGTCTTAATGACAAGAATGACTGTTAATATCTACCAGTCAAATTATCAGATTTTAGCAGATTCTTATCATTGCGAACATCCATATTGCTTTATTAAAACAATAAATGCACCCCAAAGCGAAAATATTGGAATGACGTTTTTGCTCTCACCATTCCACTTTTGTCACTCTGTCACTCGTTATATCAGATGTTATGAAATCAAAAAATTTTATTTTGTAAAATCTACATTGTAATTTAAACATAAAGTGACGCGTTTCGCTAACACAGTAGCTTTATCAAACGTTTGATAAAGCTACTGTGTTAGCGAAACGCCTCACTTTATGTTTAAATTACAATGTAGATTTTACAAAATAAAATTGTTTGATTTCATAACTTACTATGGATCTACATCAAGTAAAAGCCTCATCTATTCAATTCATATCAGATGTTAATTTTATTGGCTTTTGCTGATATTAGTTTGGTCAGCCGCTTATGTTTATTTTCCATTAGACTTTTATAGTAGATAGGTTCTAGCATTGTATCCCTTTGATCTCCTGACTGCTTTTACCACCGATATCTAACAAAGCTAGTGACATAATGATGAAAGTAAAATGGTGATTTGCCAAAAATTCCTAGAATTATTGACCTCCGATCCGTTGAGTACTCAGCTAAAACGTTCTTTTATATTCTGTATGTTCTCTGGGGTGTATTCATAATTCTTTCTTGTTAATTCATTGACTAGTTGTCGAATTTTTACGTAGTGTCAGATAGGGGACAAAAATGTTAAGAACTCAATTGATCTTGATGTTAATATAAACATATAAAACAATAGTAATTCACGTTACAAGACCGGAAAGTAGTGTTTTTTAGGTCGAGACAAGCAGACAAGATTGGTGGGAAAAGCATAATAATCCCAAACGACTGTGAAAATCTGGTAACACAGGAGTTTGGGAATATGCTTTTTCCCCGAATTATACATACTATTTTTTCTTCGATCGTTGATTTACATTTAAAAAGTTAATTAAAAAATATTTCATTCAAGATGTAATCAAGTAAGTTTAGATAGGTTTCTCTATGTTCATATTGAAATATAGAAGTGGTAACCGGGGAAATTACTTTGTTATGACAAAAGTAAAATAATTTTTCTCCGATCGAGGATATTGACGAATCACTTAATAATAAAGTAGAAGTGGCTAATAAAATATTCAACACCCCTGCCTCGACTTCAAAATGAAAATGATCCAAACGAGATTAACCAAACAATTAACCATGCTTTTACTTTATTGTTATTCCAAATGATTTTATTCTGTTAGTGTATATTGTTTATGGGTTTAGGAAAGAAAGATCTACGACAGATGCTATACATATACTTAAACAGATCATAGAAAAGGCTAACCAAACAATATTGATTTTGAAATTCTATTTATAGACTTCCAGCAAGCCTTCGATTCAATCCTGAGAAATCAATTAATAAAGTCATTAAAAGAATTGGGGGTATGCGATAAGCTGAGAAGATTGATAAAAATGACTTTCGCAAAAACAGTAGCGGAGATAAAAACCCAGAAAGGAACAACAAGAAAATTTGAATACAATAAAGGAGTCAAACAGGGTGATTCATTGTCAGCGACACTTTTCAATTTGGCCCTAGATTATGTATTAAAAAATATAAGTAAAGGAAACTTGAGAACAAAGGGAGGTCAAATAATAGCATACGCTGATGATGTTGCGCTAGTGACAAAAAATAGGAAAATTATGGAACAAATGCTAGAAGAAATAGTGAAAGAAGGAAAAAAAATGGTCTTAAAATAAATGAGGATAAAACAAAGTTATTGAGAATCAAAAAGAAGTGTGAATATAGGAATATTGAGATTGGAAATTATAATTTTCAAGAGGTAGATAAAATGAAATACTTGGGTATAACAATATCTAATGACGGAGACAAAGGAACCGAAATAAAAGAAAGAATAGCAGCCACAAATAGAGTATTCCATACCAATAAAAAGCTGTTAAGAAGCAAACTAATAAGTAAGAAGACGAAAATGAGGGTATATAAAACAATTATAAGACCTGTATTCATGTATGGATCAGAAACGTTAACAATGACGAAAAAACATCAGGAAGATTTGAGAATACAAGAGCGTAAGATATTGAGAATGATATTAGGAATGAAAAAAGTTGGAGATGAATATAAAAAACGAACAAACGAAGAATTGGCACATGAAATAGGAAAAGATATAGTGCAAAAAATTAAGGAACAGAGGATAAAATGGTTGGGACACATATGGAGGGCAGGTACAAAGTCAACAATATTTTCAATGATGGAATGGAAACCTTGTGATAAGCGGAGGAGAGGAAGACCTAAAGCTACGTGGTTACAGGAAGTTATAAGTGACCTCAATAGCATAGGAATAAGGCAGTGGAAGGAAAAAACAAAAGATAGGAAGAAATGGCGTCAGATTGCCGAAAAAATATAAGAAAATGAAGGAAGAAAAGGGGATTGATCCACCCCAAAAAAAGGATTTAGAGAGCTTTTTAAAGCGGCGCTACCCCCTCGGGGGTGTTAAGCCAATATGTATGTATGTAGTGTATATTGTTGAGTTTATAAGAGAGTGCTGAGATGTTAGATCCCTAGATGCGCGCCATTTACTCGCACCTCAAAACAGAGTGAGCCGGTGGAGTCTTGGGAACCATAATTATGCTGCTCTCTTTTTTAAAACCTAATACGATATTGTGGTGAACTGTTTAATCCTCAATTTCTCTCCACAATTAGTCCTATAGATAGACGCTTGAAAGAGGTGGGACGACCAGGGCAAGGAGGAAAACGTTGCACTAACGACGGAGATGAACGTATTATAAATCAATATACTTCAAAAAATAGGGCTGTCACTAAAGCAATCTAACCAGATAGAGTCATACGAAAACATAGTGCACATGTATTGGACAAACATAGTAAATCTCACGGAAAAATTAACAATTATTGATTCGACGTTTCTGCTGTTTTTAAAGACGACCTTTCTTTCAGTACTTCACTGACGTTACCTGGATATTAACTTTCAGAGAATCCTTTATTAAAAACAAATAGAATCCCTATACAATGGAAGAAGATTAAGACGTTGGTGTTACATAATGAGGTCTTAGCGTTGATTATTTTTAAGCTGTCAGAGGCAAATTCATGAACAGAATATATGACATGTAAATTAGGCTATGTATGTTTTACGCAGACGCAATAGAGACTGATGAATGATGTTTTGGCTTGAAATAGACAACGATAATGGATAAACCTTTATAATATTTTCACTGCTATTAACTTGTATGTGAACATAATAGAAAACGTGATGCTGTTAAACGTTATTTCGTACCATATAAATTGAAAAACTAACTTGAAAATAATTTAATAACAATGTAGGTCAATGTGCCAGTGAAGATTCTATTTTTTAATGATAAACGGGTGTTTTTCTTTCCTTTCAATATTGCTACTAATTTTTCTCTACGTTCTCATTCTGGTAAACAAACATTTTACCGAAGCGTTTGTTTCCGTTTGTGTCTCCAAATATGCCTTATGGAAACAACTAATGAGTCAGCTTAAACAAGAATGAAGGTCTATACTTGAACATAAGTGGAGCACTAAACTTTCTTTCTTAATTATTGCATTGATAAAAATATTTTCCTAATTTAACATGTGAATGTACAATCAATCGAAAGAGATAACTTGATGAGAAAAACGCGCGTAAGATACTGTAAAGTGCTAGTGTTGTTGTAGTGGTAGTGTAAATAGTGTCAAGTATCGCCATCGGTTCAAGTATTCTCAGCTCAGTGGAAGAATGTATCACCTTTCCCTCCCATCTTTTACGCCACTGGCATTTGAAGCTATTTTTAATTAATTTTGTATTTCTCAATGGTTTTCAGGTAGAAAAAGAATAACCTTTACATATCCAAAAATTTGTTTTTATGAAATCTGCATAATCACATTTTAATAGTTCAACATGAAAAATGTTCTACCCAACTACTAATGGTTAGAGTATGTAGCAGGAAAAAATTTATGAAACAGCAATACGTTTAAAAAAGATTAGAAATAATCCATCCAACTACAGCAATGGGCTCGAATACTAAACTTTTTAAATCTCTTGTAATCTGCTGACTGCTTAATTCTTTTGTTAACAAAATCTCAAGTTTTGACACATATTTTCAACAAACTTCTCCGAATGTCTTAGATGCATTCCTGTTTCATGAATTAGTTCCTGTTACATATCCTAACCATTAGTAGTTGGGTAGTTATAGATTTCATAAAAACATTGAATATCTTGAAAACTAAAAATTTTTGGATATGTAAAGGTTATGCGTTTTTCACATGAAAACCATTGAGAAATACAAAATAAATTAAAAATAGCTTCAAATGCCAGTGGCGTGAAAAATGGGAGGGGAAAGGTGATATATTCTTCCGAATGCACAACACTGGATCAAGATTTGAAACATGTTTCTCCATCAAAGTATGTTAAATGTCAAAATAATGTCCTCATCCATTTCACACTTATCAAATTAAAACATTCAAATTTTTATAACTTTAACACAAAGTATATGGAAAAGTAAATAGGCTAGACCCCTCAATCCCGATAGTGTCATTTGAAAACACCCTGTATATGGAAATTGGGACCAAGCGAAGCCATTGGTGTCATACTATATTATCCGATTGTCAAAAATCAAGAGAAAAGCAGAAGCGAAGCAATTGGAACATTCAATTCAAAAGAAATCGTATTTTTCCTAGTTGTAATGTGCGAATGCGTTCTAGTAAAATATTCGTTGCATTTCTCGCATTTTTCAGTTTTATATTTCGTTCCAACGTTTTATAAAGAATCTTGTTATATCCATCTAGGGTATATTTTATTTAAATTCCACTTTCCAAATCTTATCTAGAGCATATTTACCAAATTTGCTTCGGATTTCATGACTAGTCTTTACATTCGATGGTTGGTTAGTTTAACATTTCGATGCCGTTTCTGAATATCATTGTGCATATTGTCGTATGTATAGGATTTTTAAGAATATATTATTCCATTATCACATCACATGATAAATTCTTTATTCGAGCTTGTTTATAGAGAAGAAAATTTTTAAATTGAATCAGATAACGTATAAATAGGGCGGAAATTGGGATTTTGCATATACTTTATACGCAAGGCGATTATTTTAAAATTATGGAACCCATGTATAACATGTTATTAAGGACCTAAGAAGAAACTGTACCTACCTACCATAGAAAATGTGATAAAGGTACAATAATTTTTTATTAGCATACTACCGCAATATGAGTATTCATCGGGATGTGGCAATAGAAATACATTCCTCAACAATTGTGAATAATTTAGCTGAAGAGGTTAAATTTACTTTTGTGATCTATCACTTTTTAAAATAGGTGCTCCCAAATTAATATACAGGTAACATCCCGGCTGGTATGAGAATGCGGCGAAGAACTTAGAAGACTGGCGACTCGGAACAGTTTAACACTGGAGTGGGTCCTAGGTCACAAAGGAATCGCTGGCAATGGAAAATCTGACGAACTTGCAAGAGCAGGATCGTCAACACTGATGAACGGACCCGAACCATCTGTGGGCTTCCCCAGATGCTCCTCTGCTCCTCTAGATCATGGTTGGAAGGGTGGGTAAAAGAACAGTCCATAAAACTCTGGAAGAATACGCCCAGGCAAACACATGTAAAGAAATTTATAAAAGAACTATCGAACAAAGTAGCAAAAGAACTGCTCTCAATAAGCAGGAACAAATTACGCACCATCACGGGGCTACTTACGGGACACTTTCCCACAAAGGAGCACCTGAACAAAAAAGGGCTGTATAAGGCAGACCTCACATGCAGGAGATGCAAAAAGGACACTGAAACAGCTCTGCACATATTATGCAACTGTGAGACGCCGGACCACAGGAGGCAAAAACTGAATGGAAGACCCCAAATGACTCCAGAAGACTTCTACAACCAACCAGTAAAGAACCTGTATGAGCTAATACAGGGAACGGATTGGCAGAATAGGCTGTAGTCAGAATGTTAGGAGAATCCACAATAAGCCCAAGAGGCTGAGGTGGTGCCGGCGAAGGGACGGCTCCTTTGAAAAATATATATATACATGGTTATAACCATTTCAGCAGAAGGGCAAAATGAAAAAACTTAGGCGGCGCCATCAATAAAGCTTTTCCCTTCTAAGCCTATCAGATGAAAAAAACCAAAACCCTCCTTAGCTACGTGACTGCGCTATAGCCTGCTTTGATGACAACATCAAAAGAGAATTTACCGGACAAAAAATTGAATCATTCACTGACAGCAAAGCTCTCCTGAAGCTATCAGCAATCCAACAATTAGGTCTAGACTGGTAAGAAACTGTAAAGAATCCCTTAACATGCTGTCAAGGGACAACAAAGAGTCTCTAATATGGGTGCTGGCAGTGCTGGCACATGATGGGATGGCAGAAAATGAAATGGCAGACCAGCTAGCTAGGTAAGGGCTCTAAAGGACCCTTCACAGGCCCGGAACCACTTTGAGGATTACGTAAGAGGGGAAGTCGGGAACACCAACTCAAATGAAGGCAGACACAAGGACACCTTCATACTAAGAGTTTACTGATTAGAGTAGACAAGGAACTCTCCACTCCAGGCTGTTGAAGCTGGGTAAGAGAAATTTGAAGACAGTTACCGACCTAGTTACTGGACACTGTACCCTGAGGAAGCATCTGCACAGGATGGGTGAAGTTAGTGAACTTATGTGCAGAAAATGTGAACTTTACGATAAAACACCCACTCACATACTCTGCTTCTGTGAGAACTTACAAGGACTTAGACGGATGCGCTTTGGAGTGGAAATAATACAATTTTATTATCACAACTACAGAAGATCCTTCCAGATAAGCAGGTGGCCTATATAGAAGACACGAAGCTTCTGGAATAGAAGTAGGTAGATGACATGATAACATGGGTAGTGGTAGAAATATTCAGTACAAGTGCTTGGGCACTGCATTATTACAGAAAACTGTAATAATACTTTATTGTCTTGAGACCACGTGTTTTGTTGTTGTTGCGGCTGGAGGTGAAGATGTCGCTACTGTCACAACTTTCACACTTCTGTTACTGGAAGACTTGTATTGATTGTGATATTATGGTTTTTTTCATCGGTGATTGGGCTTTCGGCTTGCGGACGGAGAACATATACCTTGTACTGATGAAGCGCAAATACACCTAAACCGGTCTACAAGTTATGTTGTCCCTTCTAATGGTTGGTGTTAAATATATTGTTTACTTTGACGTGTAATTCAATATCCGTCGGGGCCTATAGCCCGGGAAGTAGTTGCTGCTTCTTAGTTAAACGATCAGTGTGTTTGAAAAATATTTTCCAAAACTCATGAAGCGTTAGAATAATTATTATTCTGCGATATCTATTTTACAAGAATATTACTTAATAAAGGAAATTCATAATTTCCCTTATCATTGAAGTGATTTTTGTAACTTTTAGCAAATATCAAGCGAACGGTTTTATAAGCTTTAAGAACATACTAAAAGTAGTTTCCATATTCCATTTCAATAAAGTTTCCTTAGAGGAAAAGTTGAACAATAACTAAACTAGAATAACGAGCAACTTTCAGAAAATATGTCCCCTTCCTAATAGCCTGAAATAACTTTCTAAAAAGTTTCTCCGACAATTATTTCAACCAAGTTGGTTAATCTTAATATATTGCTGTGGTATGTGTCGAAACACTCCAAACCTTTCAACATACAACCGCGGCTATAACTTTGCAATGTATCTAATAATTAAAATAATTTTTTTTTGTACCCATGATTCTTGGTATTGGGCGCCAGATGCACGAAACGCATCGATTTTAAATTCTGAAAAATTATAATAATCCTTATTATTCTTCAGCTTTATAAATTTTATTTTTATTTTTTATCTCAGGGCCGAAACTTGGGTTCATATATCGAGAAAATATTACTTTATTTAACAGGGTATCTTCTATTTTGAAAGAACTAAAAAATATATTTTTGGACGCAACTATATCTTTTATTTTATTTTCTAAATTTCGATAAATTTAAATAACAATAAAATAATTCATTGAAAACTACAACATTCTACCCTCTATATAAAAAATTTAACCATAGAAATACTAAATAAACTTTAAACTATAGAGTAATTCCGTGTAAGTATTAACAAAAAACAATACGAAAAATTTAAACCATAGAACTGATACTTACACGTTATCTCTGTCAAAAAAACCAAAAGAATATCAGAAAGTAATTTATCAGAACTATCTATCAATAATATTGACACACGTCAAACACAACCTTGCTTATGGCCGTTTGCACCAATAAAAGCATAAGCTAAGAATAACTAAGGCGAGCTTAAAATTTAAGGGTCGCTTAGTGAAAGTTCAGTTGCACCAATGTTTTTCCTCGGCTTCTTAGCTAAGTGTTTAATACATTTGTCAACATCGCTTTTTAAGTTGAGTTTTATTGATTTCTCTATGGTTTCTGGTGACTTTTCGTTTTTATGGTTTGAAATAAATGTATTAAAAACTGTTAAATGTCAATTTTTGAATTTTTGAAAATCAAAAGATTTTATTCTTGTTTTCTTAATAAGAAAATTACTGATAATGGACACAGTTAAAAATAAGAAAATCACATCGGCAAATTATATAGTATTATATAGTATTATATACAGTGTGTCGCATTTAAGATGAAGACACCCCCATATTTTCGCTATTTGAAAGATTACAGATTTGAATTTTTGCAGAGTCATACATGTTGATGGGCCACATCTTTCAAGTTAATCAACTGAAATCTCAACTTTAATCTCAGCCTACTACGATTCCACAAACGGGGTCACTTTTCGATATTTTGCTTCGCTTGAAAAATATCGAAAAAATGTATTCGAAAAAGTTGTTCAGAATATCATTTCAACCCCACATACCGAAATTCATCACAAAATTCGCATTTTTAATTTTTCAAATTTTGTGCCCACCCACATTTATTATTACAAGATATTGTTTAATTTGATCAATATTCCTTTGAAAGTGCTGATTACTTCACTAAAATATTTGAATACATGCACCGTGTCAAGATTTTAATTTCCACTGCACAATAATTATCAAAATAAATCATAATTTTGTATACTTATACCAAAAAATGAAAAAATTAAAAATGCAAATTTTGTCATAAAACTTGGTATGTGGGGTTAACATAATATTCTGAACAACTTTTTTTAAAAATATTTTTCGATATTTATTACGCGAAGCAAAATATCGAGAAGCGGTCCTGTTTGTGAAATTGTAGTAGGTTGAGTTTAAAGTTCAGATTTCAGTTGACTATTTCAAGAAATGTGGCCCATCAACCTGTATGACTCTACAAAAATCCGAATCTGTAATTCTTCAAACAGCGAAAATATGGGAGTGTCTTCATCTTAAATGCGACACTGCACTGTATATAGTATTATATAGTACCGTCTTCTAGGAAATCCATTTTCAAGAATGTCCAATACTTCCAAATCATCCTCCATAAACATTCTTCTTCAAAAATAAAGAAACACACAACACACCTGAAATAGGAAAACGCAAAACGAATACCCGAAAACAGAAAAATAATTGACATATATCAATCAAAACACAAAAATGTTAGGTTAGAAATCTCCACTTTGAGGATAAGTGGAGTTTAAGCGAGCCATTTTCTAAGCTTAGCTAAGTGGAGCTTTAAATGACAAGTTGTTCATGGTGCAAAGCAAAACTTTCCTAAAGCGCCACTTAACTTTAAGTCTACTTAAATATTAATTGGTGCAAACGGCCATTAGAGCTACAATTCAAATTACACATGTACCTACCACGAATAATAAATATTTAAAAAACTAAATTTAATGTCACTAAAATTATTCACGTTAATATTACTTTTGCAACAATTATCAATTTAAGTGTTGCTTCAAATTTTATTAAATTGAATTGAATATATTTCTTCCAATGAAAACTTCAAATTTAGCAAATGTTCCTTTTTTTCATCAAATGACGTAAATATTCACTTTTAGATTTTTATTTAGATAAAATGTTACCTTCTTCAACTGGATTGTAGCTTAAACCTATGATTTATTGGAGATCATAGTAAATCACTACGGTATTTCTCCTTCGGGATCCTATTTATACTTTAACCATCAATACATGCAATATTTACTGTTTTTGTCTTTACCAACTGCCCTAAATGGATTAATCGATTATTCTTCTGGTTTTTTTATTTTTATTTTGAAAAAGCCAATTTAAATGTGAGAGTCTGACATTAAATTTTTGAAACTTCGTTGTTATATGAAAATTTTATACTGACTTTTTATTATTGTCACCTCTGACAGCTTTTTCTAACCTTGGTAGTATTTCTGTCAGACGGAGCGAAAACGATTTGATGCTTCCTATATCAGTGACAAATTCAGACTAAATTGTTAAAAACTTGTGAATATCTATGACAACAGTCACTTTTGAAGGATATTTTGACATATTTCAAATTAAATTTCATTTAAATTGGTATTTTCACCCTTTAAAATCTAAATTGTACAACTATTTTATGCTAAAAAACTTTATATAGAAGTTCTAAAAAATCACTTTCCTTTTCATCTAATACTTCCTTATTATTAATTTTATCTATAAAATTCAATTAATGTGAAATGTCTTAAACTATTTACCATAAATGGTAGAGATAAATTTCTGTTATACAGAGGTTGTTTGCTGCCCATTATAGATACCACAGCAATATATATATATAATACTTCGTAATGAAGATGAAGGGTTTTTTTATAAGCAGAAACTTTATTCTTCTCACTAAACCATGTAGTCAAAATAATTCATAATAGAAACACTTCAAATCCATGGGCTCCAAGGAGTTTTCTGTCTTAATTATAACCTAATAACGTGAAAAATAGTATAGATGATTTTTTTCTGCTGCAACTTGGGTAGGTAGCATACTTCGTTTCTTTGTCCAAATTTGCTAACCTTCCAATTACTCTTGAGCTGGATTTACATATCAAAAAAATGTTTGTTACACATGGGAGACATCTTTTGTTGGCCAAAAACAAATATAATTTCATTCCCTAAAGACCTGAAAACCTGAACAAAACGAATAAATGAAAATACCATCTACTGCACTCAGAAACAACATGCAGGAGCACGATTCCTGACATAGCCGTCGTTACAGGAATTCTATCAAGTTAACACTTGCAATGTCTATCTAATTCTGCAATACGTTTCTCTCGTGTGGTTTATTTAAACAAAAATATTCTGTAGGTAACCTCTAGCTCAAGATGCGCATAGGCTTTCCAATATTTTTTAAATCAAACTTCCAATCTCAGATCATCTACATATGCGCAGTCACCAGATCATCATCCTCACATAATATGGTAAAAGTAATGGACCTGGATAACTTTGCCAGATGTCTAGATAGAGCCGGATGCTGTTAAGCTTTTTTTGATTACGACTCTGGACAAAATAAACGGAGTCCGACTGTCTATTGTCTATTGCAGACTTATATAATGTTTATCTGGAATTTAATTTCGATTGGTGACTTTATTTGACTGATTGATAAAGTACATATACATACTAACTTGGCATTCGATTTTATTTATATTTCATTAGAATTTAACAAGATTTATAGTAATAATCAAAAAAGCTTTATTTTTGAGACACAAAATCCTCAATAAGTAATGTAGCGTGTCCAGCATTTTTATCAAAAGGTCTGACCTAGCAGCCCTAGGCCTGAACCCTTTATCGTTGCAGAACCATAATATTTGAAAATATTGGGAAAGTGTAATACTTGAACTGAAATCCATTGGTTACGTGATCCTTGATCGACAATTAGGAAAAGGCTTAACTAATGAATAGTATTTGAACATAGTTTAAAGTAACCTACTAAGTCTTGCTGTGTCAATAGTTAAGTTTGTGATTCACAATGCTCGACGCGATGACAAGGCAAGCTTTTGGAAAGATTAAAATTCCATATTTTTTGCTAAAAAATAATGTTGGCACGCCTATGGGATGTATCGGGACGTGCAGGTGAAGTTGTGTGTATAAAGTGGGGTTAACGAATGCAGAAACACATTTATAGAATTTCCGAGATGACAGCGAGGATATCATTGTTTCGTCCTGAGAGTGCATAAATGGTGGCCGTTCATTCAAGAGTGTCAAGCGAGTGTAACTCGCTACATAGCGGATCTAAATACAATCTTTTACATTTATAATTTGCTCCTTGTGTTTGTGCACTTCAACTGTTAACGAATGCCTTTTGATACAATCTTTAGTGCTCTTCAAAAAAAATACGCATCTGTGTGCTTATATTTATAGTAAAAGGCGAACATGATGGAAAATATTAATAATCTTTTTAAAAAACTCATTATTTTCTATTCACCTGCAGAGATATTGATAATATCCTTTATAAACAGCTACCTATGAATATCAGGCTCCCTTTCTACCCAACCATCCTCCTTCTAAGGTCCACATTTCCAAACTTGTATTATCGAATTTGACACACCCTCCTTAACCCTGAATATTGCATAGAGTAGACTCGGCTTGAACAATACATAAGCACAAACGAAACATCATTATTATTTTAAAAGTTATTTCATCTCAAATGTTTATTGGAGTCAACGAAAGCTGGGAGCTCGCATTAAATAGCACACGTCGTCGTATCTGAAGCTGATGGTTTATATATTTGTGATCCTTCTCAACTGCGCCATTTTCCTTCTGCAAGCAAATCAACCGGCATTCGGTCGAACGAGTAATTGGACGTGTACACTTTTCAAAATTACTTTTTAAATTTTAAACCGTGCTGCCTTCATCCTGAACCTGTCGTATTTTTCAGTTTGTAATATTTAGAGAGAACGGAGAGTTTCCATTATGCGAGAGAATAGCTACGGAATCTTTTTTTGATTTAGAAAATTGTTAGGTATCTCTCGACTTTGGCTCTTTATACAGCCATATTTTTGAAATTTCGATTAGACTTCTCCTTCCCTTTCAAACACCCAGATCAAGCTGCCCCATTAAAAAATAATATAGTAATATGTCAAGACCAGGAATGACAGTAAATGTGTCAATTGGAAAGATCCTACTCAAAAAAACATAATGCTTGATATTTTTGGGTTATGTATCAACACTAGGATGCCATGGAACAAGCACTTATTCATTATTAGTTGCTTTTTTCCTATATTTCCCCGGCTTAGCTTAGCTAACTACAGAATTCTTAGCTGAGCTGAATTGTAATTGTAGTTCGAACGCACATTTCAAACGCTCTTAAGTTGACAATATCGGCGCAAGCGCATTTGCATCAAAAAAAAGAGAGTAAGGTAAACAAATTAATAAATGAAAAATTTATTTAATCCAAAACTTTCAACTTCTGAGATTGATTGAAATAAAAATTACCAGTGATATCAGGAATCTAGTAGCTCAGAAAATGGATTTACTGGATCCACATTTAGAACAACACAAAAGGTCTCGAAGAAAGTAAACCTTTATGAATAAAAATAAAATTTAAAAACGGATTATTGAAAGAGCTCCAAATATGTTTTATAAGGTTAGAATCTGTAGGTATCAGATGTCAAAAATGAGTGACTTCTCTTGCATTCACGATTAAACTTAGCTAAGAAATTTTTCTAAGTTGAAAATCCGGCATACTTGGCGGAGGCAAGAAGGGAGGTCAGTAACAGTTGATCTTAGTAAATCTAACTTCATTGACAAAACGAACGCTAGCTTAGCTAAGTTTAACTAATTTAGCTTAGATTGGTGGTACCTTCATAATATATCAAAAACTGACAGTGTACTTGTCAGTCAGACGACGGGGTAAACGTTCTCGTGGTGCGTTTGTGAATACTTTCTAATTTTTGTCTTAAATTTGGCTATACCTCATTTAAAAACCAGGAGGAGTAATTTGAGTTTAAGTTGGCAATTCTGTAGACCTGTGATTGGTCAGATTCCGCCCAGTTTCACACAACACTTTTTGATATTGACATCAGCTGATAATTTTCATTTTTGATAGTTCTGACAGATGGGTATACTTAATTTGTCATCGCACCCGCTCTCGTTATTTTACTATTTTCAGTTTCGTCGAAACTGTTCCTTTCAAGACTTAGTAAGCAATTGTATTAAATATCTGCAATTATGGATTCTTCTACTCCTCGCTTAGTCCGGTAAAACAATATAAATGGTGAACTTATAGGTCATTTAGAACCGTCAGAAATCAAATACATTCATAGTATATCTACAATTTCTCAAGCAATAAAATTGGTAAGATTATTACTTTTATATATTACCATGGTATTGAATGCTAATCATTTTCCTTATAGGAGTAGGGTAGGGGATCTCTAAAGTAGCGAAGGTGCTGCCACATAGGGAGTCCCGTCAGTACTAAAAAGTCTAATTAAGTGAGAACTGTAACGCCGTTAGTGGTAGTTGCAGATTCTTCCACACATATCAGCGCTGACATCCTAACGTGTTATCTATGATCCTAACCTGACAACTGCCTGACGTGTATCGTGAGTTTGTCCAGTTTTTGTTTTTAAAACCTATTTTGCTAATTTGTGTGTGTTGACTATCAATAGTGGGTTTTTATTGTTTATAGTAGGACTTTTATTTTAAGAGACAATGTCGAGAATATGTTTTGTGAAAGACTAATGTGAGGTGCACCCAGTAAGCTCTATCTTTATAAAAAACATGTTTCATTAAATGAAAAGTGACAGAATTAGTTATTCTTCCATACAGCTTTGAACTTACCAGCATTATTGTTGAATTCCTAACATTTATTTTTCTCCATGTTTCTCATTAAAATATGTAAAAAACGCTCTATTTATTGTATACTTTTTTTATTCAATAAAATATAAACTTGATGATTATTGCTTTATTTTCTCACTTCAGGCATTGTATAGTCCATTTTTTGACATTTCATTTATAGTTCAGTCAGTCAAGACAATCAGTTGATTGTAATTCCAAAAGTTTTTAAATTTTAACGTAAGGTCGGGAATGGTATAAAAACAAACTATGAAATTTTGCAACCTGTTCCAAAGTCCGGAACATTGTTCAAAATTCAATAAATGATAATTTGCTCAGTTCTTGAGACCAAAATTCCATAAGTTTTGCAAAGTTGGAGTGGTGTTGAATATATTATTTCAGTTCACGTGTCAAATTTGCAACCAATTTAAGTGTACGGAACATTTTTTGTTATTAAAAATTAATGTTTTTCTTTATTAAACTAAAGGAAAAAGTTCCAAAAGTTCTGCAAATTTGACAGATCTATCGGAAAAATATACCGAACGACTGTACACATTTGCAACTTTTTACGTTAACCGGAGAACATGTTTATTTACTTGACTATTTATTTTGATTGTTATTATTGTAATATCAATCCAATGTTGAGTAACTTTAGATGAAATATCAAAAAATGGACCATAAATGTCATTTTGCAATAAAAGTAAAATTACAGTAATTTTGAATATGCCGCAAAAAACTGTAAAATTACAGGAATCTTCTTTTTCGGCTGTTAGCGATCTGATTTGTCTTAGAGGTACTGACGGGACTCTTAAGGTGGCGCCACCCGTACAAATAGAGGGCGCCACGGGTCAGTTTCCATCTATGAGTATTTTTTATCTATGGTAGAGTTAACGGTATATTGGAGTGATGTCTAATCTATACGAAACAGGACAAAGTTTTACATGTGACACTTTTAGACAGACGAGAAATCGACTTATGACGATGCGTGGCTGATTTCTTCATCAATCAAGGCATATTTAATAGATTTGGGACATGACTGTTGACTACTTTTTCGGAACACACCCTTTGGTAACTAGTCTGGTAACTTTTAGTGGTGTGAGTAAGGCTTTTCAAATTACTCCTCCTGGTTATTAAATGGACTATAGTATTGGAAAAAATTGTATATACACCATTGTGGGGAAGACATTCATAAGCCTCGCACCTTCGTGTATAATATACAATATACTATTTGTATTTAAACGAGATTGTAAAACTTGGATAATTTTCTTTTGCCGAAAAGTTATCTACAATTAATGTATGTTTTGTATAGTATTCATTATATTGAAATACTTAAATAATAATAATCTTGGTGTTCAGTCAATAATAATAGTCTTCACCACCTTGGTGTATAATATACTATTGTAATGTTGTATTATTACTTACTCGAAATGAAGGAATATTAAACAAAGCGCTCCCGCTGCTAGACTATAAATTCGTAAGTGCGTACCCATATCTAAAATTTCCTGCGATCAATATGACTCTTAACAACCCTTTTAAAGCGTGTTATCCAGCCCACATTTTTGTAGGTATAAGGTATCAGAATATTTTAGTAGTCTCGTCGACTATATAGTCACAGGTAGCCGCTGGTGGCCGACAGCGATTAACACTCGCCCTTCCTATTTTTCGTCGGTATATTGATGGCCCTTCATTATCTCCAACATCTTGGGTGGCTGGGTCGTCACTGTTTTTATGTGATGAAGGCGTCGAGTTGTGCTCGAATTTATTGCCTATCTTGTGATTTTACATTTTTCGGATAGGTCATTAATGGTGTTTTGAATTTTTTTCTTTTTTAATTTATTTTACTCTGTAAAGTAGCCGTTTATTTCGATGTTTTTGATAACGACCTTTTAACATATTTGGTATGGCATCGAAAGCATTTAATCGATCGTTGATCGATCAAAAATCGTCGATTATTAATCAATTGATGATAATTGATAATAATCGATTGTTGATCGATTAAAAATAATCGATTATATATGGATTGTTAAATGAAGTTTCTTCCAAGGTAAAATAAATTCTTATATTAATATAATATGTGTATTTATTTATTGATTCAAAAAATGTGATTATTGCTTAAAAGAAACTAAAGTTCTCACCGTGTGTCCCGTGACACGTTCTTCAATTTTTACTTTCGTAAATGTATGATTTGTTATAATTTTAAGTCTGCTAATATAGAAACTGACAATTAATGTCGCTAAAACAAAAGCCTTTTTAAACATGAACAGACAGGATTGTGGCGCAATAATTATGGCTGAATTCAACGGTTCTGAAGAGACCACCCTCAGAAACCAAGAAAATAAGGTTACTATAAATATTTTATAACTCAAAAACCGAGAATCATATAAAACATCTAAATATCAATGTATAGCTGAAATTTGCCAGTTATTAAATGTTACATAATTTCTACCTCCAAAGGGTTTGTCGTGGGCCTATCATAGCTGCCTAATGTGTTAATAGATCTTATAACGCAATTAATTCACTTATCAGCATACTCCTGTAGTGTCGTTGTTCGTAATTTTAGGAATGTTAATGATACTTTCCCTAAAATTCGCAGTTTGGGCATGTCACCCTGGCATCCACAAAACATCACAAAAGAACCCTAACAGGCCCCGATTGACGACACAAGAAGTAAGAAAACAGAATAGCGTAAACACACAATTAATCAACATAGCATGGACCGGTGGCGGCAACCACACTTACAAGGTCGCCGATGATAGAATTTCCAAGGGAATAATTTTCTAAATACTAAACAAAAGATAAAATGGGATTGTGCAATCTACAATAATTACTTCAAGTTGATTTAACATTCCAACACCAACTTGAGTAATATTTTTTACCAGAACCCCTTCTAAATACTAATTGCTATCAATATTGTACCGTCATTAAAATTCTCAAGAAATAAGATGCACTCTTCATGGTTTCCTCCATACTTGACATGGTTGAGATGAGAGAACAAATTTCCACGAATAATGAATACTTATGTTCCAACAATTTTTTCATATAGACGTCTCGCTCTACTTTTATAACGCCTTACAAAGTTTTTGCAAATTACTTTTCATAGAACAGTGACCGTTCACTAAGAAGCAACAACTACTAGTCGGGCTATGTGCCCCGACAGATATTGAATTACACTTCTTAGTTGAGCTCTGAAAGCATAATCCTGGACACAAGCTGGGAACACGTCAATACATCCGTGAAGGAGATGCTGGGAATGCGATAGCAGCGACATCCCCAAGTATTTTATATTTGATAATTTCAATATTACCGCTTCAGTAATAGCACACGATGCGCAGTACCCTGTTTTATCCAGATTATCATCCACTTGTAGCCTACAAATTATGAAAGATTCTGGAGTCGCGAGCCTAAGCGAGAACGCATCAAAATCCTGGTCAGAAAACCTTCTCGAGGTCGCTGACAAACGGAGTAGAGATGTATTGTTATTTTTTTGAAAGCGGCATATTTTGAAATTTTTCGGTTCAAGTAATTATGTTCCTGATTTTTGGGTGCCAATATGGGAACATGAGTACAGTCTATTGCGCCCAAAACTCCAGGAAAGCGAGTACGCTCCATAAACTTGGCTTTTATTCTGTTAATATCATTTCTTTGTGTTGGGAACTGGACCCACCTGTTTCCTAATTCATTTACTATAAGGGGTGTGACTTCATTAATTATATTAGACATCATTTGTTGGCATACAGGAAATTTCCAGTCCAAGCCCAAACGATTTTGATATGTTCCTGTGGCATAAAAATTTAAAGCCAGTAAGATTTTTTGCTCAGCTGGAACTGCCAGAGGACTATATTTCTGTAAGTGGGGAATCAAAACTGGAAATATTATTTCATTGACCATTTGTTTAGTTAGCCGAAACAAAACTACAAACTGCCCATCAGTCATATAGAAAGGATCACTTGCACTTCGAATTATTTTTTTTCCTGATTAAGAACTCTCCTGACTTTCTTTCTCTCTTCTTCGTCTATAATAATATTATTCAAAATAATAATAGGTAACATCTAGAAGGAAAAAGACTTTTTTTAAATGTCTGAAGATATATTGAATATCAATGCCTGAGAACTACAAGTACTGAGAATGTCATTACCTTAATATTGAAGTAATCGAGCCTTTATTGATGTGCAACTTCGATAAATCAAAATAGACAAAATGAAACAGTAAAGTAAAATGATTCTATGGTAAAAAATAAAGGCCGAGATTATGAGTAAAAGTTAAAAGTAAGGTTAAAGAGTGATGATAAACATAAGCAAGCACAACAAAGTATCGCCATCCTCCTCTAACACATATAGTTTACATTCACTGTCATTTTGACGACACTTCGGCGACACCTTAAAACAAGTCGCTGATATTCCATATAAGATATCACTCAAAAGCCAAAAGTTCTGTAAACATAGTACGCATGGTTGCAAAATAGCGACATGGTCGCCAATAAATGTGAACATAGTAGCACCCCAGGAGAGTAGGATGCGACAAGCTTCCATCAAAGCAAAAGCAAGTGGAATATATCTCAATGTTTATTAAGTTAATTTTCCTCGTTGCGTCAAATCGCAGCGACTTGTTGCTCGAACGAATCCCTGCGAGAAAAAGTACAATCAGCATATCGATAGTTTGTTGCTGCGACTCATCCAGGCATAGGGGAAACGTAACGTGTTGCCAACTTGATTGACAGTGACAACAATGTCAGAGCGGAGCATCAAATAGAAATTTTAGGTTAGTGCGACAAAATCCACCAGAAAAGTTAGCAAGTCGCAGCGACTTCTCGCTCGAAAATAGAGCAAGTTCTAATGTAAGTCGCATGCAACTTTCTCGAGCTGCAGCGTCAACTCGCACCGTGGAAAATGGAATTTAGGTTTAAGGCGGCAAAACCACAGAGTACACCATCTATCAAGAGACGAATGCTTTGTCGGCTCCTTTGAAGTCGGACTTACACGATATTGAGCGGAAATAAGTCAAGCATTGAAACATAAACTACCCAGAAAGAAAAGTAATACGAGTAAAACCATAACTACTAACATAAGAATACCATTATTCATCTCATGTGTCTAGTGGGAAGTAGCTTATTTTCAACCTAACCTCAAAATAATACACGGTGAACTGAGAGGAATGAACGGAATGATGACTTGACCTTGACAGATAAACTAATTAATTCACGCATGTGTAGACAAATTTGCGATCACGAAAACAACTTTTTTTCGCCTATTGTTAGATGGTGTACTCTGTGGCAATGTTTAGTCATTGGCAGTGGATTGACAGCAGCAAATGAATGACATAATACAAAGGAACGTCTCTGTATCGGTATTTTGTCACGTGGAAAACGGTTTTTTATACGTGATATAAGTTAATGGGAATCGAACTACTTTATGTAATCATAAAACTTAGAGAAGTTAGTGAAATTATTGTAGCAAACGTTAAAGTTCATGGAAGTGAATAAAAAACCTAGATTACTTTTGAAAACTTTTACATTTATTAACTAATGGAAACTCCTAAGCATGTGACGTTTGCAAGTTCGATGACAGAAATTTGAAATGAAATCAATTCAACTTCCTGCTTCTAGCTACATCCGCTAAGTTACGTTGAGTTACAGTATTGATATCAGAGTAAAACTTTTATTGAAATTTATAACGTTAAAAACGAAGTTATTTGCCACTTACTTTCCAATGAACTTGAACGGCTGCCTACTAGAATGTTAATACTTCATAGTATCCCGTAAAATCGGCGCCTTTTGAATTCTTATGCATGTCGACTATAGTAACTTGGCAGCCGCTAGCCTTTGTAAAACCACCAAAGAATGTACAGAGTTTCGTACCTATTTGCCCAAAATCACTTTATACTCATTGTGCAACTTATTGTTGGCAATAATGGGGTTAGATTGGGAGGGAATTTTAGTGGAGTCACAATGCTTGTGTTTTTTAAGAGCGGGTTTGGACCTTGGTTTTCTTGTTTTTTTTTAGTTTTCTATTTCTTATTTTATGATATTTTTATACATAGTTACACTTTGATCTGTGTCAGTTGGCCGGGAAGCGATAAATCTCAATAATTTTCCCTTACCCTTTCTCAAAAAATTATTCACATGTGCTTATCAAATAAGTAACGAGAGAAAACTAGACGCAGAGCATGCTTGTTCAACTGAAACCCATCTTTGGTCAGGTTAGCCTTGGAAACAATTGTAATCATTCAACTGACGTTTTCCAACATTAGTAGTGTATGCAAACGTCACACTGATCTGTTTATTTCGTTTATATTTGACAGCGATTCTAAGTATTGTGACTTTGAAATGGCGTTTGTTGTTAACAATCCGTCCGAATGTGATAAGCGTACGGTCATTCAATTTTTGTGTGCTGAAGGTGTGCAACCGTTGCAAATATATATGCGAATGCAAGCAGTGTATGGAAACGCATGTTTTGCATATCCAACTGTGAAAGAATGGTGTCGAAAATTTAAGAATGGAGAAGAGAGGACGAATGATAAGCCACGACCAGGTGCATTGATTACTGCATCAACAGACAGGAATGTGGCATGTGTGGAAGGCCTGATTAGAGAAAATCGTCGAATTTCAATCAGAGCAATTTCAGAAAATGTTGGTGTGAGTATGGGATCTGTCCATAGTATCGTACACAAACTAGGTTACAGCAAAGTTTGTGCGCAATGGGTTCCTCGACTTTTGTCTGAGGACCAAAGAAGCTTGCGAATGGGCTTGTCTTTGCAACACCTCACGGAATACAGTCAAAGTGGTAATGACTTTCTCTCGTCAATAGTCGCTGGCGATGAATCTTGGTGTCATTATTTTGAACCATTCAGTAAGCTGTCATCGATACAATGGAAACACGCAAATTCTCCGCCACCAGAGAAGTTTAAAGTTCAACCTTCTGCAGGCAAGGTGATGTTGACATTTTTTTTCGACCATGAAGGACCCTTGCTGATAGAGTTTACAGATCCTAGAGTGCATATCAACGCAAACCTGTATAATGAACTTTGAACAAGCTCCATCAAGCAATAAGAAGAAAACGTCCAGGGAAGCTTTTACGTGGTGTTATTCTGCTTCACGATAATGCTCGGCCTCATGCTGCCAGCCCAGTGAAATAAAATCTGCAACGAAAGAAATGGAGGATATTAGAGCATCCACCCTATAGTCCTGATTTATCGCCTTGCGATTTTCACATCTTTGGGCCACTAAAAAGGCGTTAAAAGGTAGCCGTTTTCAGTCGGACGCAGAACTACAAAACGCTGTGAAAGAATTCTTCCAGCAGCAGTCACAAGAATTCTATAAGCAGGGTGTACATCGGTTGGTGAAACAGTGGGATATGTGCCTCAGTTGTAGTGGTAGTTATTTGTAACTGTACTTGTCAATTAATTTTTCCTGGACCAAAGATGGGTTTCAATTGAACAAGCTGTGTATATTGAAAAGAACAGAATTAACACACAATTCGAGGAATATAAACAATTTCCTACATATCTGGTCTGTCTCCTTTCACGTCGTGTAAACTTGGTTGCCTACAAATCACTTAACCTCATTTTATTTTACACATTGGTTAAATGTCACTCTTTTGAAATTTGGCAACGTCGGTATTTGGTATGATATTTATCCGACACAGCAAATAAACGACACACAACATTCACGGAATGAGAACGGCCAAAACAAGCAATGGAATTTCAGCGCTACTACCGCTTCTGTCTCCATCTTGTGGGTAATTGAACAAAGACATATTTATCCAGTTCCAATGTATCATACAAATAATTCTTCTCACTCACCGAACTAATTTTTCTATACACTTTTGAGTTTCAGGGTTGAGCAGTTGCATGCTTGACGTTATATTGAACCTTAATTTTATTTGCTTTTAGTTTAGATTTTATGGTTTTTCATAAAATATATTTAGTAATTATTGTAAAGAATAATTGACAGGATGGTTTTAGATTCTAGTTATAGATGTCTCTTGTAATCAGTGTCACTATAAATTAAATTCTACATCAGATAAGTGACAACCTATCGTTTGTAAAGCGCTTAAATAACAACCCACAAAGTAATTGGAACTAGGCATTACGAATCAAATAAGCTGCCGACATGTCCCCTTATCTCTGTTTTATTAGTTGCCTAGTTATCGGCGCCCGATCAACAACGTTTTATTGGCGCACTACGTCCACTTACTCCGTTAACGAGATATCACCTTTTATAATTTTTTTTAAATCAAAACTTAGATAAACATATTTATGGTGAAGGAGCTGACTGTTTATCACATTCTGATAGTTATTTCTCGTTATTGCTTATTATGTTTCTGTTTTAGAATGTAAGAAACTAAATCACATTTACTGGGGAATTTTTATTATGGTATAGTTAGTTTTTAATATATGAATGCCTTCTGTCCAAGCAACTGATGCTATCTTCAGATACATGGTTATGGGCGTTTTATATATCGAAATAAAACTTCAAATGAGCTAACAAAATTCCCCTGCTGAAGCAAATTAGTTTTAGTAATAAACGTTATATATGGGTTTTATTTTGGTTAACTTGTATAATTGTAGACTTATTTTACATAATTAGTCTCAAATTAACAATATTTAGATTCATTTAATTTTTAAGATTCCTTATAAGTACCCTTATTTATACTTACTTATTTTTTTATAAACTTTTGCTTTCTGTCATAGGAAGTAAATAGAATATAAAATATTTTACACAGTTCTTGAAATTTATTCATCCAGAGTTAGGCAAATATGCAGACCAACAACTATAGACATATACAGAGCGATGGGAAACTGATTATTCCTTTCCATTTTTCCACTACTACTTACTGAATTATAAACAAAAAATAGGTAGATGTCAAGAACCGTTTAATAACTCCTTTTCTGGATTTATGCCACGACAGATATTGAATTACACTTCTAAGTTGAAAGGGACTGGAATATCTGCAAGATATAACCAACCATTCCTGGTTGTTTTTTTTTCAATTGAGAATTTTCATTTATTCCTTTCACAGCTTTATTGGTACTTCCAATCCAAAAATAAGATTCATTTTGTACCATTTGATAATCGTACCAATATTTTTTAGACTCCGTTTCACATGAGAAGGAAGCCACGTGAAGTTTGCTAACTGTCTTGCGCAGTAATCAAAATCGCTTGGGTATGTCACATTGGCGAATGAAGTCAAATGTCAATTTTACATTATGGCGCTGGTTTTGACAACAAGCTCGCGCATACGACTGCAACTTCAGGTAGCTTCTTTTTACGTGAAACGGAGTCTACTTGTAAAGCTTTGATATATTGATCTGAAATTGATTGAAGCAATCAAAATTTATTAATAATAAGATTGCCGTTAGAGATCGCTACAACTTGAGCTGACCAAAAATTTGGGAAATTCCACCAAAGTGGAAGTTACTATTAGGAAGGAACAATTTGTATAATTTAGGGTCGAGAGTGGGTGAATGTATTTTTAAGTTCTTTGGATTATTGCGAGGAAACAAAAATGAACTAGTGTCAAAATTATGCTATTTAATCAAATTAACAAACAATTTTAATCATTTTTTTTTGGACAGTTTTCTACAAGCACACATTCATTGTTGTTCATTACGTATCCCTTATCACACCAGCAGGTACTCAATATACCGAAATCACACCATCCATTTTTCACGTATTTTGGATTTGGATCTTCACAAGTCGGTTGAGGATGATAACAATTATGACTTCCCACATCCTTCAATACTGAGTTTACTGGACATTTAAGTACTATAAACAAAAAATAATTATTCTAAACTAATATTTCTGTGAAAAAAAAATACTTCCGCTCAGTTAATCAAGTCTACCAACGGGGTTACCTCTCTCCAAAGACCCTGAGCAATTTCGGGAACTAGAAAAAGACTTAAAATGTTTCTTTATTGTTAATATAACAAAAAAATAAAACCATTTGAATTCAACACAAAACAAATATAGGATCATCACAATCGGAAGCTGGAAAATGCTTTATGAAAATCAGAACCTCCCAATTCCCTATTTGTGATAAAAATATATAACCAAAGAAATAAGAAATTATCATTTTGCTCGAAAACCCTTCCACTTAGCTAAGTAAAACTACCAGCTTGGTGTTTCAGCGGCTACTTCATACAGAGTATTTGTACATGACAATTGAGTGACTAGTTCTGCACCACCGTTTCATTCATTCATACGCTTGGGGTGGGCTCAACAGCCCAGGCACTTGAACTCAATCTTTGTACTATCACCCATGTTATCTACCTACTTCCATTCCAGAAGCTCCGTGTCTAATGCACTACCAGTCAAATGTTTGAAGTTCTCGGCACTTCATCCTTTAGGCTATTTGTGCTTTTGGTCGTATTACGCTCAACAGTCTTTCCACAAGGTATTTTTTACAAAAACTCTTTGTTGAACATACTAGTCTTTGGCATACCACTCATATAAAAGTGTTTTTGATCGAGTCGATTAACAGTAAGTCAACATTTTCTTCGTTTCAACACACGAAATTTCATTCGTAATGTAAAACTTAAAACATATGTTTCATTCAATACTTTTTCCAATGTAAAAATTGCTAAACATACTTGGAATGAACTGACAAAATGGCGCACTACAAACGAAATAAACTTCACGTTAGTATAAAAAATTTAATTTGTGCTGACTGATCAGGGCTTTTTCAATAATCCATTTTCAAGAGGTAGATGAAATAAAAAACTTTAGTATATCAATATCTAATGACGGAGACGAATAAACCGAAGTAAAGAGAGAATAGCAGTCAAAAATGAGCATTCCATGCCAATAAAAAACTGTTGAGAAGTGAATTAATAAGTAAAAAGACGAAAAAATGAGGATACACAAAACAATAATATAAGACCTGCATTGATGTATGGATCAGAAACATTAACAATGACTGGTGCTGGTGATATGGTGCGAGCTTAAGTGGACAAAGTGTATATAAAATGGAAACCAAAGCATTTTCGTTTTATTATTCTACTTACAAGGTGCTTTCGTTCGTTTGGTATGGCAAACACTAAACACCAATAATAATAACAATACACTATTAGATTTGATAAACATTTTCGAAAGTTGAGATATCTGTTATCTTTTTTCCATTCAATAGTGAATCAATAAATTTTATATACTCTTGACTTATTTATAGATTCAATTTAAAAACACTGCGAATATTACTTTTCCAATTTTTTTGTTATTATTAATAAAATTTTTATTAATGTCTAAGGTAATTGTTAAATACTTCTACAGAGTGGAAAGTCTAACTGGAACAAATTCTGTAGCTTGATAAATAAAGGTTCATCGCAAAATTTCTGAAACACGTCAATTTTTATTTCCTATGGGGCATATCTGGGGGGCTGCAGACACCACCAACAACTCAAGATATATTCGCATATACAGACAAACCCAGTCTAGGCCAAGAGCGAGGTTTTAAAACAGGTTAAATTAATAATTCATAATTCCCCTCAATTTTCCCACTACAACCAAATAATTATAAAATAGAAATAAGTAGATATGGCAAAGACCGTTAAGGAAGCAGCAACTACTTCTCTGGCTTTACGCCCACTTGATTTATGGCACGAAATACACATAGATTCAAAAGTTTTGCATCATTTTCTTCGGATGCGACGAAATTTTTTTGCGCTAACAATTTTTTGTTGGCTTGTTTATCAATGTTTACCATTTCAATATGTTCCATATTTTTCCAATATACAGATGTTTACAGTTTTTTTTGTAAGATAACATTTTCAGTGCGATCATTTTAACATTCAAGGCATTTGATTTTTACGATTTTAAGTGCAAACATGAATCGTCAAGTCATAAGTGAGATTGACCGTGCAAGAATAGTGGCTTTAGTTGAAGAAGGTCATTCTCAAAGGTTCGTGGCAAACAGAGTTGGCGTTTGGCAGAGTGATGTGTCTCGTGTATGGAACCGGTATCTCCAGACCAATTCTCTTAGTGATAAACCTAGAAGCGGTAGAAGGCGTGTTACTAATCAGCGGCAGAACTGCTATATCCACATCCGACCATGGCAATACCAGCACTCCAAAGAGATATGAGACATGCGTTGGGAGTTCAAGTATCGATCTCGACATTACGAAGACGAATACTTGCGACAGGTTTGGGGTGTCGACGACCAATAAGAGTGCCCAGACTACAACCTGAGCACAGAGTTCGCCGACTACAGTGGGCTCAAGAACACGCGGCCTTGCATGAAGAATTTTGGAATTCGGTGTTTTTTTCCGACGAGACAAGGATTTGTTTGGTACAAGATAGCCATCGAATACGTGTGTGGCGGAATCCAACGAGAGTTCTCAGCTTGCCCATAATCGCCCCGTGCCGCCCTTCAGAGGAGGAAGTGCTATGTTTTAGGCTGGTATCATGTTAAATGATCGTACAGAATTAATTCATGTGGAGGGAACGATGACTGGTGATAGGTATCTCAGAGAGATTCTACATCCTCACGTGAGACTATAGCACGCAGCTGTTGGCAATTCCTACGTTTTTATGGACAATAACACCCGACCTCATCGGACCAGAGCTGTAAATGAGTATCTAGAAACTGAAGGGATCAATCGTTTGCACTGGCCTGCCCTATCTCCTGACATGAATCCCATAGAACATGCTTGGGACATGCTTGCCAGGGCAGTGGCAGCACGCAGTAATCCACCCAGGAGTGTACAAGAGCTTGTTCATGCGGCCCAAGAAGAATGGCGAAATATTCCTCAACAGAATATCAATAATTTGGTAAACAGCATGGGCAGGCGACTTCAAGCTTGCATAAATTCTAGAGGTGGAAATACTCTTTATTGAAAGTTCTCATGCAGGTTCTCACTTAACCTTTTCTTTAAAAAGAATCAATTTGTATTCAATTTATTCAATTTCTAAGAGTACTTTTTATGTTTAAAGCAAGTTTATTATTGGATAATAAAAATTTTTGACAAATATACACGTTTTTTTTTTTAAAGAAACTAATTATTTGATTAATCTTTGATCCATTTATAATGAACACATTTTGAACATGAACACAGTTCCAGGGTGATGCAAAACTTTTGAATCTATGTGTATATTGAATTTAAACGGGGTTCATCAAAATTTTTTGCACCAACATTATGGCAGAGGAACCAGATGTTGATACTGGTGTGGAAGATGATATAAATAAGATAGTTCATTTAATTATATTTGCAAATTGTCCATAGATACTGGGTTCATCATGGAACCATCTATGAAGACTGTATCCTCAAGAAATACCAATGAAAACCTATCTATAAGTAGGTTATCTATATAGTTAGCATGGATTAGATATATCTGTGAAATTATCCGCATTTATACTGCTTTCTAAGAAATATTGTTATTGTTTTCTAAAATATTGATTGTTAATCAAGTAGCTGTCATACGTCTATTTGTTTAATTTTCCAAATTAATCTTATTTCACAAAATATTGTTTTTTTTTCACGTTATATGAAATATCCTATTAATATCTTTAATTATAACTCTACATTTTATTGATATTATCATCCATTGTTGATGGTATCAGAATCAAATACAATAAGCAATTTAAGTCTTGCAGGTGGGAAGATTTTAATTTATAATATGATATCGTATCGATGTAGAGCTGTAGACATACACATCATCTGTAGGTTGTTGAACTAAATTTTCAGATCAAAATTAGAGAGATTTATAGATTAGATTTGATTGTATAAGCTCCGTATCAGCTTCCATCTTTCAATAAAACTGTCGATTTACATTGTTCTATTCCCACAGCATATATCTTGTTTGCTGCAATAAGAAAAATCCACACAATTTTTTTTTGTATGTCGTAAGCGTGTATCTAGTGATCTTCCCCTAAGTATGCAATACCTACATTTTTCCTCCCAGATTTACGTTACTTCCATCTTCTTAGTTAAAAGGTTTCTTCTTCACATTTTCCATTATCCGAAGCGTTGCCAACGCCAGAGTTTTTCATGGTTTGGTTGCTGAGCCTTCAAGAAGTCACTCGAGATCCATCACGTCCATGCAAATTGTGGAACATTTCAGGAATAAGTAATGCAAAAAATAGTTGATTAAATGAAAGAGCAATGGAATCATTCTAAATTCAAATTTTAGCACAAGCACAAAGTATTTAAATGTATCACCCACATTGTAGGTTAGGTTAGGTGTGTGGTGAATGGGTCTATGAGGCCCTCCACTACGACTCGCAAGAGTCTATTGTGGCTCACACGTATTCAGATTTCACCAAACAAATTCAGCTTCTTTACAAAGCCGATTACAATTTGGTGAATGATATTTCAGGTCCGAGGGCGAGAGAGAGAGACCCTGCCAAACATCAGATAACTAACTAATTCGAGCCGCGGTGGGGCAGGCACAAATAATATAATTTACTGTTTCATCATCTTCCAGTCAAAGACGGCAAGTTGAAACTTCCGACAGTGTCCATGTCTTAGCATATCATGATTCAGATGACAGTGGCCTGTTGAAAGGCCTGTTTTTTTTTCTAAGCAGCCGTCCCTTCGCCAGTACCACCTCAGCCTCCTGGGCTTATTGTGGATACTCCTAGTGTTCTGACTACAACATATTCAGCCATTCCGTTCCCTGTCTTAGCTCATACAGGTTCTTTGCTGGTTGGTTGTACAAGTCTTCTGGAGTCATTTGGGGTCTACCATACAGTTTCTGCCTTCTGTGTTCCAGCGACTCACAGTTACATAGTATATGCAGAGCTGTTTCGGTATCCTTTTTGCATCTTCTTCATTCGCTCTACTAAGTGGTGTTGCGTTCTCTTCCTCAAGCTCCTTTCGATCTTTGATGACAATCTCGTTCTTGTTCTTGCGATAGATATATTTGGTGGTCATGTGGTCTGTTGGCATTTTGAAAATGTCATCATCCACATGCATTATCTCTGTGTGTCCCCTCCCATGTGCCACGTCATGGTCTGATGCTTTTTCCAGTCGAGTTAGTGCTGCCCTTGCTTCGCACATTATGACACAATCTAGCGGAGGAAGGTCTAGCATTGTCTCCAGCGCCGCTGTAGGAGTAGTCCTCATTGCCCCTGTAATACCAATGCATGCAAGTCTTCAGACCTTGCTTAGTTTTAGCATAGCAGAGGATTGTCTGATCTTTGGCCACCATACCAGAGATGCATATGTGATCCTGGGAATGACAACCATTTTGTACAGTAAAAGGTCTGTTAGACAACGTCATAGTATATAAACAAGGAATAGTAGGGTCACTCTAAGCTCCTCCCAGCTCGATGTCTATCTCACTCGGTGTCCGTCTCCGTCTTTTCTGGTATCCTGAAGCTCCCAATCGAGCGATAGTCAGATACCGTGTGTCTTTTGTAGTTTGAAGGTACGAGCGGAGTTATTAGTATACCGGCTGGACTGTCTTTGCAGTGAATTATTTAATTATTATTACGGTATATTTATTGTTGAAAAGAAAATGCCACGAGTGTGTTGTGTGGACGGTTGTAGAAGTAGAAATGGGGTAAAAATATCTTCCTTCAGATTTTTTTCCTTACTGGTTTGAGTTACCAGGAGGAACTACCAATAAGATATATTTGGATACATTTTACAATTATAAAAAAAGGACTTTAGACTCTGTCCAAAATTAACTGACGAGCATATGTTTCCAAATAATTTTCAGAGAATGAAAGTGAAATATGCTTCTCAGATTTTTAGTCATTCTATTGCAGTTGCCCTTAACATGTTGATTTTAAAGTTTTGCCTGCAGATGCCTAGATAAAAGTTTTTTATGAATTCTACTTCATATTTGTTTTTAATAGTTACAATCAAGTGATTGCAGAAAAAATGTATGTATTACGAGCAAAAACGTGACATTATTGCTTTCGAGTAATTACCAATTGTATCGGAGCGACATTGAAAGATCTTTTTAAAAACTTATCATTTACGCATCCTTGTGAAAATTTTCCTTCAAGTTCTTTCTTATCCCTGTATACAAGAGTGCGTTTATTTTATACAATTGAATTACTAATACTGAATTACAAATATTACACAATTTGTAATTATAAGGTATTTTTTGTTTTGCTTTATTTTATAAGTTTGGTTTAAGATTTCATTTTTTCGCCAAATGCAATTATTCAGCAGTGTTTTTATATGCAAAACCAATTCTAAAGTACCTATGTAGAATCTGGTATAATTTTTAATGAATGTTTTCTATTTTCATACTATAAGATATATTATATTTGTACATTTTTTATTTTATATATATAATGTAGTAAAAGCTATTCAAATGAATGATTCTAGTTAATTAATCATAATTAAATACAATTAAATGCATGGCGAAGCAACATCGTTTTTTTTTAATAAGCTTTCTAGCATTTTTATTAGCCCTCGTACCAAACACTACATTTATAAATCAACAAGAAATGAAGATAGTAATTCGCGCGACCCCTGTATATACGGCACATGTGTGCTTTTACGATCGTTTTTCGGCAAGTCTTTAGCAGCGCTACATGAAAGAGCCGACGAGGAGTGAACCTACTATTCCTTTGTTTATATACTATGACAACGTAGATCATGCCTGCCATAATAGTCTAACATTTGTGTGGAGACGGACTTCTAAGGATGTATTAAAGCCTTTGAATGAACCAATCCTGGTAAATTATGCCAGAAGTCTAAAGCTCTTCTTGCTCTCCAGGTATAGGTACCACATTTTAGCAATTTCTTAAAATTCAAAACATTATCATATAGTTTTCTAGTTATCGTCAAGCTTACTTACTGAAAAGCTAGAAAAATACTATAAAGTGTCACTGTATATCCTAATAAGGATGGGGAATGGAACAAATTATTTTGAATAAAAAATATATAAACAATATAATTTCCAAAAATCACATCTTATTTAATAATCACAATACTTTTTGGTTGAATACTACAAAAATTAAACTCAGAATGTATTAATTAGGATTAATTATCCAGTGAGGCATTTTTTGAATTTCAGTATATACTTTATCTCCAGGACAGTTTGTTGCTCGTACTTGTCGGTGACCTATTAGATAATAATTCGTCTTCAAATTATTTTTCTTCACTCCACAAGACATCAACTGTTCCAAGATCTCTAGCTGCTTCACAGGAACAGAATTATCTGAAACAAACGATGTCAATATTATTCTTAATGTGAAAGTAGGTATAGCAAACTAGGAGAACTTGAAGATCTATTGTGCCTCCATTATTTCACTCAGTTCCTGAGGAAAGTATCTCTTCTCTCCAGTAGTTTGGTGGGTGATGTGCGTTAGGATTCTGTATTTCTATGCAAGCACAAGCATGTGAAGTTTTTCGTGACTTTTCTAGCTCACGGACCATAAGAAAAGCTGGTGATTCATGTATCAACTATATTTATAAAATAATGATCAACTACTTACCTTGGAAACTGCCAATTAAACAAATTCCAATACTTCTGCTATTGTAGTTTGGGGCATGTGCTCCTTGAATTCTCCACCCCCTTCCTTCATATACATTCCCATCGCCACCAATCTAAAATTCAACAATATATGCTACTTTACAGCAGTTTTCAACATCAGATTGTATTATTATTTTGCTTGTTGCTTCTTATTATATAAATTGGGAAAATGGAATCATTTTCCTAAGCTCACCAATTTGGCAAAACTAATAATAATACAAAGTACAAAGCAAATTAACTTACTAAGAAGTTGTATCCTATATCTGACCATCCATTCTCGTTCATATGATAATTTTGAATACTTTTCACACGCTGCTTACACTTTTCAGTAGTTTCACATGATGGTGTTTCCGAATGATGAACAACCACGTAAGTCGGTGGATTATTATGTAAAATGGTTCTTTCTTTGGGAGATTGGGCACCCCAAGACGATCTACTAATTATGTTCGGACAAGATGCTGTAATAAAAAAAATTACTATAATACTAAATTTTTATTAATTTGATAAAAATTGGATCTTCCAGATGGATGTTTGTCGTTTGGGGCATAATTAGACGGTCCACTTTTACATTATGCAAGGGCTGTACTTTAGTTCTTAACGTCAGATTATGTTTGAGCGACCGGGGGTCGCGACGCAAAAGATCTGACCGTTACGTTATGTTACGTTGCTTCGTTATGTGCCTCGCTTGCGTGCGTGTGCTCTACTCTGCGTCTCTCTCTCGTTTACGAAGCAGCGATTCATTTTTGCGTGATTGATCTTTTTTGTTTATTTACAGCATCGGTTGTCAGGACGGTAGGTTGTGTTTACTGGTTTCTAAGTTTAACAAGTTGATAAGTGATTCACTTACCGTTCAGACGTTGAAAAGTAATAAAAACAATTTCACCAAAATGCAAAATATATTTTAAACTGATCGAGAAGTATAAATGTCACTTTTGACATTTTGTTCATTTCGAAGAAATTTAAATTATTTTATTCGGAATTTATTCCAATACGATCGCGTAAAATTGGACAAAATGATGTGAAGATCAAGGGGTCTAGCACATTTATTTTTCGATATACAGGGTGTTGAAATTTAGAAAACTTGAATGTTTTAATTCGATAACTTTAAAATGGATGGATAAATTGATTTGACATTTGGCAGGTTGTTTTTAAATGTGAAAGGGCATATTTTGATAGAAATAGTAGTTTGTGTAACTAGTGTGGGTATGATGGCCATATCGCACGAGGACGAAGTTTGAGCACGACGCCGTAGGCGCAGTGCTCAATCGTTCAAGTGCGATATGGACAATCCACACAAGTCGAACAGCATATTTTTCCTACGACCCACTTAAGAAAATATCTAGAAAATAAAAATTTATATAAACTGTAATATAACTTCAAATTGAAAATTTAACAATTCAATTTTATGTTTCCACTAATTTTTGTGTGGTAAACGTACAGTTCTTGAATGTCCAATTTGTATGATGCTACGATTTCCCTTTTTAAATATACGATGCTGTTATAAGTAGATGTTACCAGTCGGACTCCCTCATGAAGGGTACCGTACCATTATCTATAATAATGAATATTCTGATAGATATTTCAAACGTCTACCTGTTGTCGTTATTAATATCAAGCAAAATAATTATTTGAGAATAAAATTAACAATAAAAAAAACTTCTTCACGGGGAATGGAACCCGGGTCTACCGCGTGAGAGTCTGGTTTGCTTACTACTCGACCACTGAGGAATATGCAAATTGTCTATCTATAACGTCAGATGTTTTACATAATTTTTGCTTAAAAGGAACTAAAGTTCCTACCGTGTGTCCCGTGACACGTTCTACTTTTTTTATTATTATAATATGTGCATGTAAGACTTACCATCGGTGTAACAAGAACTTAACACTATCAATAAAAATATCACATTTATTTTCACGAACATTTTTAAAAGTGTAAACATTTTTGTAATCGTTTTCCGACAGAGCCGAGAATAAATACATTTTATCTACAGTTGCCTTACTTATAGATTTAATTTTAAAAAAACAGTCTCACTTTCTCAATTGTTATTTGAAAAGTAACTGCGATAAGTTTGAAGAAAGGATTATGTTTCTCACTTCCTAAAATTTGGGAACTACAATATATTTTACCCAGAATTAAGAGAGTAACGCTACAATATTTGTTAAGTCTTAACTTAATCGTTCAAAATTTCAGATAACATTTGGGGAAATACTTTTTACATTTCACTTAAGTACATTTATCACATTTTTATAAGTTGACTGACATAATAGAGAGTTATTGGAAACACGAATTTACTGCCTTGCAGTAATTGTGATGACCTCAAATAAATAGTGCTCGACCTCAAAACAGGCTTGAAGTTTGGAGTTATTGAAACATGAAACTTTATAACATTATATTAAGATAGGTACATTGTTTTTAAAAATGTAACCTTTCTTTTTAAAGGAGAATGATGGAAAATATTTATTATTATTATTATTTTACATTCATTTAATCTATTAATATTTTTTATTGAAAGTTAGGTTGTGTCCAGTCCAGTTGTGTTATAGATGACACAGATCACCTACAAATTGTGACATATAAATATAAAACATGAAAAAAGTCGGGATAGTGCACTGCAGTAATCGCACACAAATAAGGGCAAGCACTAACCTTAATAATGATTCCCTTATTTAAAACATCAAATGCGCATGCGTATATGTTACTAAAAGGGCAGCACTATTACTGCTTGACCTTCTGAAAGTTCCAATAACTCTCTAATGACGGTAATGGATTCAAGAGGTGTAACAAAATTAATGTTAATTTAAAATATTAACACATAAAGCGTCATTGGTATCTTGCAACTAAATAGTTTTAGCACAATTATTAGTGATAAATGTCCAGTTTCTCATTTTTTATTTTTATTATGAAATAGTCAAGTTTGTATAATTATTAGTAGATTACTCTCTATCCGATTGACGATCACGAATTTTATCGAACTATAGCTGAGGCTTCAGAGATTACCTTAGATAGTACCGCTAATCAATAATAGCGATTCTTCATCTCTTTATAATTTGACCACCTGTAACAATAGGGTAACAATTAGGTTGGACGTTGGGCGCCAATTTTGTTACCTATTATTTATTTAAAATAATAAGGCAAGATAAATTGCAACGGCGACTCAATGTGGAGAGCACCTCAGGTGTGAATTCGGAGACCAAACTAATATCAATTCAGGGAGTAGTCTTACCGGTTCGCGGGTAATCCTACTTTATTTAAGTTATTGAAGTTATATTGAAGTTAATGAGATAATAAATGAAGTTAAGAAACGAAATGAATTTAATAAGTTAATAAATCAAGTTAAGAAATGTTATTAAAGTTAATAAAGAAAGTAAGTGGGCGCCACCCTGAATAATATTAGTCGACTTGTTTTTCACATCACAACTCTCTATCAACAAACCTGGAAATGTTGGAAGGGAAGGAATATGAACAACGTTGTTAAATTTACAAGTTGTATAATGATTAAAAATATCACAGTAAAATATAAAAAAAATGTTGGTTTTGTGTGTTGAAGCACGTTGGTTTAAAATTGGTTCACTTTACTTTCCTTAATTTTCCACGTGTCTGATGGAAACTACTTCGTCCGGAATTGGCAGGTACAAAGTTCAGGTACAACTTCCAGGTACAAAGTTCCAGACTGTTTTGTGGTCTCAGGTACTAAATTCCAGGTACGAAATCTCAGGTACTCAGTGAGTCTAGGTACTAAGTAAGTCTCAGGTACTAAGTAAATTCCGGGTACTAAGTAAGTGCATTCACATTGAATGCACTTTAGGAAAGATAAATTTTAAAAACTCAACTGGACTGTTTCATGGTTCACAGGAGAAAGAAAGCTTATTCTCACTACTCGCTATTAAATTGTTGAACTATGCGATGAGCAATCGACATACGTTACATATTTCTTTCCTGTACACATGCTCCGCTTCGATAAAGAATTTACGTATTCGTAGTGTGTTCTTAATTTCTATCTCTGCATAGGAGAGAAGAATTTAAATATTTGACCAATATCAGTGTATACTGAACCTCACCAACGGAGATTATTCGTCGCACATTAAATGTGAACATTTTGCCTTTTAGCGGTGATCGGTGCTACAGGTTTTCGACGAGAATCACGTCATGTTGATAAGGAAAAAGGACTGGCTACTCGCCGTCCGGTAGATATTTAAATATTCCAATGATAGTGGTCAAATATAACGTTACACACCCCTTTATTTCTCTTATGCATACAGATACAAAAAAAAGCTTCAAATAAAAGTTGTGGGAGTATAAATGAATTATAATAAAATATACTTTGTACACCAGTAGCGTTTTTGCTGAAGCTAAGATTGTAAGGACTTAAAACAAATAGATTAAGTTCTTCCTTGAAGAAATTTTAGAAACTTATGAAAAAACAGTTAATCCTTTGGCTGAAGAAACCTGGCTCTTGGACCTATTCAAAAGCGCCAATTCTTCGGGCCGAAGTTATAATCTTTTCTTCCAAGAGTTTATTTTTTTTAGTGAAGCTTTCTCTAATAGGCTGGTCATTCACTCATCTACTAATTTATGTTTCCTATTCAAATTCATGTAATGCGAAAAGTATCAAATTCTTTTTTTAATCTAGAGTAGAATAAGAGCATAAAGGGACATTCACGTTCCATTCCAAATGTTGTCAGAAAAGTATTCAATTCATTTTTCCCTACATGAATTATTTCTGGTTTTTGTAGGGATCATAATGAAGCTGTTTAATTAATTTGCAAAACCTCAATTGCTTGAGATATTTTGAAGGTTCTGATGTAAGCTTATGGTTTCAAATATCCTATTTAACACGTCATTGTGCTATTACCATTATTTCATCCAATGCCGCTCTAGAATGTAAAATAATTTGTGTAAATTATAAGCCAACTCATTAGCTTAGTTTAGTTCTGGATATTCTCCACCGCCTTCCGAATATATTGTAACATTTATTATTATTTAGACACCGTATAATATTTATACTTATATTCATTTATCTCCATATTGATTTGAATTATAAAGCACAAAGATCTTTTTGAGAAACCATCATTTCATTACCTGCTTCTCACACTCAATAAGTGCTTCAAGTCTAGTCTAGCCTCGGACATCTCCTGAAACGTCAGAATATATGAGAGTATAAATGGAATAATCAAAAGCACTTAGCCTTAAATATATTAGAATAAAATTGTTCACAATATCACATGGAAATAAAATATCACTTGTTTACATCTGCATAATTAGAGAAAATTAATTTGGATTGGATTCCCAGTGTGGCATCTTTTTTACTTCTTCATATAGAGCATCTCCTGGACAATTAGTGGATTTACCTTGTCGATGACCAATTAAATGATAATCAGCAGCAATTTTACCATTTTGTACTCCACAATCAATGAGGTTCTTCAAAGCTGTCAACTGTGCAGATGGTGGAGCAGCGTCTATTACAAAAAATAAACTAAATTAATTGATGTAACCAACCTTAGACTCCCGACTTAACTGGAAACACCATATCCATGAAGTCAAAGACATTTGTATAAAAAGACTAAACATAGTTAAAACCCTCAGTCACTTTCAATGGGGTGCCGATTAATTCGTATTATTAAGAGTATATAGAGAGCTGTTATCCGCTCAAAGCTTGATTATGGCTGCTGTATTCACATGTCTGTACACAATACCGATCTTCGCCTCTGCCTTAGTGCCTTTCGCTATAGCCCTGCTGATGGACTTCACATTGAAGCTAATGAACTACCCCTACCCCTACTCCAATCCCTACTCCTCTCATATGCTGCCACAGTATCCTCCAATCCTCTCAATCCTGTTCACTCGCTTTTCATTTCAACGACTAATCTCCCTACTAACCCTGGAACAATTATAAAATCTATCCCCCAATTACTCACTCCTTATTTACTCAAAGATACTGACCCTTTTCTGACCTCCCCGCTACTTCTACCTTCCTCTCCACCTTGGACTAAAAATATCCCTATAATCGATACCTTTTTTTTTTTTTTTTTTTTTTTTTTTTGTGGGTGGGGAAATCTTCCAAAGACTGCCTGGGTCAAAGGTACCCCAAGCGTGCTGGATTCACTCGGCCAATGTCCGGGCGCCTACCAGCTGAAACCCCACCCTGAGTACCAAAACCAGTGCACCTGGTACCACTATTACTAGTTTCCGTCGGGTACACTGGCGGTAGCCTAGTTTCTTCTAGTAGCCTCATTTCTCCTGCCTTCTTCCTCCTTTATTTTTACAATGTCAGTACAGAATTTCAGGATCTTGCTATAGTTTGTCTTGCTCTCCACCATCTTGTCTATCACGTTATCTATCGTCAATCTGTCTCCAATTTCTAATTCAACCTTATTTCTCTCTTGGTGGAATCTGATGCAGTCGAAAACGGAGTGTCTTGCATCGTCTTCCTTGTTACATTCACTGCACTCACTGCTGTTTCCTTTCCCAATTCTATATACATATGACTTAAAGGAGCCATGCCCTGTTAGAAACTGGGAGAACCAGTAATTTAGCTGCCTGTGTTTGCAGTTCACCCATTTTTCAAGTGATGGAATCAGCATCTTTGTCCATTGTGCCTTAGTTGTATTACTATCCCATTCACTCTGCCACTCTTCAATGATCCTCTTCCTTTGTTCTTCCTTCTGTAAACCTGTTACTGCTCCTATATCGTGCAGGATTTTTCTTTCCTTAGCTAATAAGTAGATTGGCGGTACGCCTGTGATCACTTGGATCGCTTCTGCAGATACAGTGATCTGCATTCCTCCATACCACACCGGAGCTCCATACAATAAGATGGACTGAACCACTCCGTATAGCATCAGTCTCTTTGAATTGTTGGGGCCTCCGACATTCGGCATTAGTCTGCTTAGTATTCCACATTTCTTGTCTGCTCTGTTGCAGGCATACCTTATATGTGGACCAAAAAGACCTTGATGATCCAAGTAGATGCCCAAGTACTTCAGGGTCGTCGCGGGGTTAATCAATTGTCCTTCAATGTGGAAGGTTATCCTGTCCCTAACTCTGGCTTGCTTAGTCCCCTTTAGGATGATGGCTTCAGATTTGTGGTATGCCAATTCTAGTTTGTTGTGGTACATCCACATATTGATTTTTTGTATTGCTCGGTCAGCTTTGTTAGTCAGGTCTTGTCGGTCTTTAGCTTCCACCAGAATAGCAAGGTCGTCTGCATAGGCTATACTTCTACATCCTTCTCCTATAGGCAGTCTTAGGACTTCGTCATACATGACGTTCCACAGGGTAGGCCCGAGGACTGATCCCTGTGGGACTCCTGTTGTAACTTCCATTGACAGTCCAGGGGCGACCTGTATCCTTCTATCGGAAAGGTAACTCTCGATTGCTGCTATCAGGTAGTCTTGTATATTATGCTGCTTTAGTCTAGCTACTATGAGTCGCCAGTTCGCCGTGTTAAAGGCGTTTTTCACGTCAAGAGTAATAAGTGCAACCCATTTACTTCTAGAGTTTCTGGCATTTTCAGAGACCCATTTCACTGCCTGTATGGTTGACATCCCCTTGCAGAATCCGTATAATCGATACCTAGTATGATTTAATACTCTACACAGATGCTTCCAAAACTGACACCGGTGTTGGTTGTGCAGTTTCCACGAAGCATTGTCCAGAACATACACGACATCTATCAAACTCTCGCTGCTCAAGATATAACAGTCTCTCTAATTTGGCTTCCATCTCACATTGGCATTGATGATAATGAAACTGCGGACCACCACACGAAAGGAGACCACTAATAACGACCCAACACAGATTGTCCAACCGACCTAAAGATCCACTTCAAAAGCGTTACACAAGATTCTTGGCTACACCTGTGGCGCAATAGCACGACAGCTTTTCATAATATCCATCCATCCACTTTTCCTCTCTCCCTTAACTTCTTAACCCAAAGAGAGGCTACTATAATCAGAAGAATCCGAATCAGTCATACCAAACTCACACACGGATATCCGATATCTTCAGGAAATCGTCCCGTTAGCCATAGCTCTTTTGATATTGTGATCGTTGATACATACTGACGGACTGCAAACAATTTTCTGCTACATATCAATAATTTGATCTAAGGCCTAGCCTCAAGAAAGTGCACCACTGCCCTACCGAGATGAAGAATGTCTTACAGTTCCTGAAAGCTACTAATCTATACCGTAAAATCTAATTCAAAATTTGTAATAATTATTTAAATATCTGTATTTATTTTTTCTGTTCCAATGACCAGCGCTGCCAAGGCGCGTTAAGCTGGAATGAAAAAAGTAATTTGGGGTTTAAGTGATTTCAAGCGACGCGACAATGATGTCGTAAGGATTAAATATAATTCTGATCCTTCTAAGGCAGCGAATGAAATGTTTCATTGATGGTACCTACTTTGAAAATCTCCAATAATACATATTCCAATACTTCTGCTGTTATATTTAGGAACATGTGAGCCATAGATACCCCATCCTCGTCCTTCATATATGTTGCCATCTCCTCCAATCTATTAACAATAATTCAAAATTGAACATATTACATTTTAAATATGCCAAAACTCTTAAGAACATACACTTGAATAATTATTTTATAAACTGACAATCATAAATACAACATTATAGCAAACATCAATAGTACATTGTTTACCGGGTAGGAAAAGCTTAACATTCCTGGACGACTGTGAAGATTGCTAAGTCGAGGCGCAAGCCGAGACTTAGCAACACAGGTCCAGGAATGTGGCTTTTCCTACGAGGTGAACATACTATTTTTCCGCAAATCGTTAAAAATTCGACAGATATTGATTGATTTAAAAAAAACGCGATAATTTTATTCCCAAATAAATGGTGCTTTGAAATTCCTAATAAAATTACTTGGGTTACTATGGAAACGTATTGAGGTTGAATTGTCAAACTTGACGCTTATAAATTTAATTGCTGGTGTTCTCGAAAGTGAAATGATAAGTGATGATGAAATCTCCATTCCTGGGACTCCTCCAGAGCTGGTTGAGGCAGTGAATACTGCTTCATTAGAATTATTGCCAAAGAAATCAAGAGAAAAGTACGAAAATGCATACAGACGTTTTATGGATTATCGCATGAGTAAAAATACGAGTTCTTTCTCAGAAAATGTTGTAATGGCATACTTCCTAGACCTTTGTTTAAAGATGAAATCTTCAACATTATGGGCCAATTATTCAATGCTGAAGTCAACCCTTGCACTTAAACACAATGTAGATATATCTACATAGTCAAAACTTCGTTCTTTATTGAAACGGCAAGCTCAAGGTTATAGGGCAAAGAAATCTAAGATTTTAACGGAGGAAGAAATTGAAAAATTTATCCAGGAAGCTCCAGATAAAGAAAATTCAATGATTAAGGTAATTTACAAGGTTTTAATTTCTATTTAGATTATAGCTTTATTTATTTTTTAGGTGGCTGTAATATTTGGTATTTCTGGGGCCTGTAGAATGGATGAGTTAGTCCGAATGACTGTACACGATATAGAAGACTTAGAATCTAAGCTTTTAATCAGCATACCTGATTCGATTACCAACAAACCAAGATCATTTGTAATTAATCAGATCTACTTGAATGTTGATCGAAAGTATGTTTCGTTAAGACCAGAAAATATGAACAGTGACCGATTTTTCTTTAAATATCAAAGCGGAAAGGGTTGTAGACAAGTGGTAGGAATTCATCAATTTAGAAAAATGCCCAAAATAGTTGCTACTTATTTGAACTTGGTAAATCCGACAGAATATACTGGTCACTGCTTTCGTCGGTCTTCTGCAACAATATTGGTTGACTCTGGTGCCGACATAACTAGTTTAAAGAGGCATGGCGGATGGAAGTCATCAAACGTTGCTAAAGGATATATCGAAGAATCGCTTAACAATAAGGTTGAGGTGGCAAATAAAATTTTCACAGTACAAAATATTCAACAAAATGACCCTACCACCCTGCATGTTGTCCAAAATGTTTCTCATAGTTCTAAGAGTGTTCCTCCAATGTTCAATAATTGTACTAACTGTCAAATTACTGTAAATATAACAAATTGATATTGAAAATGTATTCAGCAATGACTTGATGTTTTCAAAATATAAATTAATTCCTTATAAGCAATGTGTTTTCAATCATTTATGTAGAACACTAACAACTGTACGGAAATATCATTTCCTTACAGTAAGGAAATGACATTTCCTTACAGTAAGGAAGTCCTGACTTTTTCTTCAAGAAATTTTGACAGGAATGTCAAAATTTCCTAGCGATTTGCGGAAAAGTAATTTTTTCAATATATTTTGAAGATTAAGTCGGTTTGCATCACATAATAAAAGTTTTTGTTTTAAACATATTTGTATTTGCACTTACTAGAAAATTATAACCTATGTCTTTAAAATTTCTGTTGTTCATGTGATCATTTTGAATATTTTTAATACGCTGCTGACATTTAGTAGAAGTTTCACAAGGCGGCGTGTCGGAATGGTGAATAACCACATAAGGAGGTGGGTTCTTAGTTAAACTTTTCCTACTTTTTGCAGCAGCAGCACCCCATACTGATCTACCATTGATATTAGGACAAGAAGCTGTAAGAAAATAAATCTTGAGATAGACTTGAAAATAATGAAAAATATTACAATAATAGTTTGTGATCGGTTTCAATTACAAAAAGTGGATGGATTAACAGATAGAAGAAGTGAAGATTGATAACAATATATCATTGAATGTAAATACACACGTGTACTGACTATCCACATTTGCAGAGGCTAAAAGTTTCTTTCAATAACCAATACCAATATTTGACTAACATGGGTGCTTTGAGGATTTTCAAATGTGATATCTGAATGAATTTCCTGTCCTGTAAGAACTCAACGTTTTCTCATGTATAACTATTATTCACAATACCCTGAATTTTATAAATAATGATGTGCACAGTGTATAGTATCACAGACAACGGCTTGGCATCGCTTTCACTGAATAAAGATTTCTTCGAAAGTGATTCATGACCTGAAGTATCAGATAATCGCTCAGAGAATGCTGAACTGGAAAAGATCGTTCCAAAGACTGTGGTATATCTTCCCAAGAAACACAATTCAGTGCCTAGTTCCTAGTAATGGGAATATTTGTCATAATGAATATGCTCATTGACCAAAGAGAAACAACTGTCTATGCATAAAGAAGAGCAGGATTCTGAAGTAGGAAGTAGCTTTTTTGTTAGTTGGAATCCAATGAACTGTCTGATAGAAAATAACAACAAATGAATAAAGATCACAGGAGCCATGAGAACAACACCAACTGCAGCAATGGAACTAATTACTGGTCTGAGCCCTCTGGACCTACACGTCAAGAAGGTTGCGTTAATGGCCATGGTACGATTGCGCAGGGCTGGTGTAAACCCCGAAGTAGGAATGGGCCAATTGAGGTTGAGCCTATGGAAGGAAGCGCTCACTGCGCTACCTCTGCTGCAGGCAGCCAACGATGCAATTGAACCCCGGTTTTTGTTTAACAAACCCTACAAAATTCAAATATAACAGAACACAGAGCCAGATGCTGCAAATGCAATACGCATATATACAGATGGTTCAAAAATGAAAGAAGGCTCAGGCTGTGGAGTTTACTCGAGAGCACTGAGCCTCAAGATTAAGTGGGAAATGGGAAACAATACCAGCGTGGTTCAAACAGAACTAGCTGGTATCTCAATTGCCACAAAAGAACTAACCATAAGAGGAGTTTCTGGCAAAACCATAATAATCTGCACTGATAGTAGATAAGCCCTATTAGCCTTGAACAGACAACGTGTTATATCGAGGCTAGTACTAGAGTGCCACCAAGATTTAGCTGACGTCTCGGCAGATAACAACATTATCCTGAGGTGGGTTGAAAGGCACGACAGGAGGAAAGGAAATCGCATTGCAGATTCTTTAGCCAGGGAAGCCGCTGGACTAAAAATTCTAGGACCCAGTGACACCTACTGCCTAACGACTTCGACAATTGCGGAACTAGCCAAACGTTACACCCATGCTCAATCCCTTGAGAGATGGGATGGAATCAAAGGATGCAGTTTTGCCAGGATCACCCTGGGCGACCCTCGGAAGCTGGCGCCGAAGAAATATTTGGCGATGACCAGGAAAAACCTACGTTTAACAGTAGGATTTCTGACTGGTCACTGTCAACTAAGTAAACACCTCCATACTATGGGGCTAGTGGACACACCTCTATGCAGGATGTGTGAACAGGAAGATGAAACTGTCAGGCATGTCTTATGCGAGTGTCCGGAGTTATCGTCCATAAGAGAGTGTGTGTTCGGTGAGTCTTGGCCTATACCTGCCGATATAAAGGAGATGTCTCCCAGTGACCTGTCCACCTTCCTGAGAAGGACAGGATGGACAATGACCTAGGAGGACAACTTCTCGGGAGGATGTACAATGGGTCACATGTGGCCTAAGTGCTGTGAGCCTACACACTCACTCACCCTCCCTACTCTACAGATACAGAAAAAGGCACAATTAAAAAAATTCTCGACGACAAATGGTAATCGCATATCTTCAATATAAACAAAGAGATGGGAAAAATAATCGAGAAAATATATTACTGGTGTTTGGATATATGAATAGGTATACTATTGAGGTAAGCAGCAAAAAAAGAAAGAAAAGTATACTTTTTAAGATTTCCAAGCTTTTGTAAATTTTTATTCACATCCTCGGCTTACTCCCAGATTACTAAGATTCTTTCACAATACCCACATAATATTAAGTATACTTATAAGAGAGACTTGGAAGTAAAATCTATTTATAATCTTTTAAAATACCGAATACCTACCTTTGATATCAGTAATGTAGTCTATAAACTTGGTTGCAATAGCTTACATATATTGATTAAACGTCTCAAAGCTTTCTAGTCGTCTCCATAAAAGTAATATAAGATTGCATCCAGAAAATTGTTCTCGTGCTAATCATGTTAAAGCTTTAAATCTCTATTATAGATTTTTGAAGAAAATTCACTATAGTTGAAGATTGTTAGTTATTATGTCTTTTCTCACTTTGTAGTTGCCTGATGATGTGAATAAAGACTTTGAAAAGTTTGAAAATCTGAAAAGAGTACACTTTTCCTTTTTTCTTTGATGCTTACCTTAATAGTGTCCTAATTGATTAGCAACGATTTAGCTTGTATATGCACTTAGATATTCAAAATTTATTTGTTATAAGTTATTTTATAAATTATTATACACTTACCTTGAATTTCATTAACAAAAACTGCTAAAACGAACATTAAAATACTAATTTTAGCTAACATTGTAACAGAAATGTTTCCGTCTTGTGTAGAGAATGAATGCTGCAAAATATCACCGAACAGGTTTTGTTTATATGCATATGAGATTTTAAAATGTAATTCCCCGTGATAAGATTTTTCTTGACCTCAACTTACTCGTTATAGTTTATGGTGTATGTACGTGATAAGAAAATATTTCTATGTAATTATGCGTTTCTCTTAAGCTCGCTTCACAGTTCGCAATTCTTTTTGTAATTAGGGTTTTCATACGTCCGGCCGGAATTCTAGAAAGTATCCGGAAAACCGGAAGACCTAAAAACAACTTTGTCGAATATTTCTGAGATGATATAGTATTAAGAATTTATATTTCATCTAAAATAAAAGTTTTGTATTACAATGCTAACTATATTTATAAGGTGAGCGACCCGAGTACCATGTCATGTGGCTCAGGTTCACATCAGGAAATTGATTGCGATAAAATATTATTTTGTAATATGTATGTGTTAATACGTCCATGCTAAATATCGAGAAATGGGTAATGCTGTGTAAGCAGCATGTGCCAATTAGCAAACAGGAAATACGTTTTACTATTCTCGATATTCAAGGAATATATTTGAGGTAGTAATAAAGTTAAGTTGATATAAGTAACTTGTTTTTTAATTATATACCCTCTATGGCCTAACCTTGGAAGAACCGACAAGAGTACACATATTACATCATTACAATTTCAATCGCAACGACGTGACGCCATATCTCTGCTGAAATCACATTAATAATTATAGCTAACATGCCACGGATCATATCGGGGTGGATACTAAAATGTCACTATGCCTTGGTTGGGACACCAAACCAACGATGACCCGGCCTCTTTTATGCACCTGTGGTTACCCAACTAGCAAAGTGGAATTCTAAGAGGACTGAATTGTTGTATAATGGTCGTATAGCGTTGTTTTAAGGACTTTTTATTCCTATTAAGCCTTTTGTTGCGATAATTTTGTTTTTTAAAGAAAATTTATGTATCAAAAGATTCTATAGTGACTTTTACAATATGCTATAACGCATTATACGATAATTTCTTTTGAAATGATATAATACTCTAAGCCAGTTTATACAATATCAAAAATATCATTTCCTATTGTATAAGAGTTCTATGATATACTATATAACTAATTGTTACAGCATTATAAAATAGTTACTCAAGTTTGTCTGATTGAAGTTGTATAATGTTGTATAATAAATATTGTCTAGCATTCAATTGCGTTGCATTATAAAACACTTTTCAGTTGTATAGTGCCTAAATATTCTTCGTTATAAAACAGTTATCGTATACCGTTCCATTTGACAATAAAATATTGTTTGAGACATTTTTTGGAATAAAATTGTTGCTTCATAAATCGCCATGTTTAAATAATCAATTCTTGTACTGCTTTCGCCGCCATTATAAGCAATTGTGTTGGAAACATGAAACCATAATAATATTCAAAAATGTGACTTTATCATTATTGAGAATTATAGAGAATTATATTGTGAAAGAATATCCATATACAGTGATAAAATATTAAAGTCATAAAAAAAAGTATTTTAGGATATTCTATTTCATTATTATTTTTCAAGTTTCTACTTGAACCTAACCAGACTTGAAGCGCTTCATTTTCTTGCAAAATATATACCTATAATCTATCAGTGAAATTTGCGGCGCATCAAAATTTGTGCTATTAAACCATTCAAATGAAATTATAATTTTTACTATCGATGTCCGCCCAAGCGGCCCAAGTCGTTTTGATAAGTCCCCATTTCTACAAATGAAATGTATGATGCACGTTCAAGTTCAAATGCTTTTATAAACTGCTAGATGACAAAATGTTTCCATTGTACTCGAAATAACAGCATTATGAAAAAATATATTGCACTATACAACCATTTTGTAAGACCTCCATATTGCCGCTTCAATTCCATTTTATAGATGTGACTATATGATTCACTATTAAATCATTTCATAGTAGCTGTATAAATGATTATAAAACAGTCACATAAGAGTTGTATAAACTTTTAATAGAAATGTTATACAACCAAACAGTTGTATAAAAATGGGCCCTTTTCAGTTGTATAAGGATCATATAATTGTTTTGTAGACCGTTATAAGAATTTAAGTATCCTATAAGACATATCTTATAGCTGTTTATACAAACCTTATAGAATTTAAATTGCTACTTGGGTATGCTGTTCAAAATGGCACAAAACGCTCGAAAGCAATTTATGCAACCTGCAATGGTTCCTTTCGTATAGTAGTGGTTAAAAGATGTGTGGAAGTGGTATGGTTGCCTGAATGTCGAACATACAGATCACGATTACAAAGGATTACATATGCCTACATATGAAGTTGAGAATATTATTAACACGTAACTAAACGGGTGGGTGTTCTTGATAGTATTCGTGGAAAATGCCTTTGAGGTATCCTTGAGATGGTTTTTTTCGTTATTTTTTTCACTTTTACCGGTATAATTATTGTAGCACAGTTCCTGGGAAGAACAGTTCCCGAAAAAAAAAGGTTCCTGAGATTAACAGTTCCGGAGATACCGTTCCTGAGATTAACAGTTCTTGAGATACAAGTTCCTTGGTGACAAACAAGTCCCTTGAAAAATTTCCTAAGGCTACAGTTCCTTGAAGACATATGACATATAGTTTCCTGCATAAAGTTTCCTGGGATACAATTTCACGAAGCTACAGTTTCCTGGAATGAAATTTTCTGAGGCTACAGTTCCTTGGAGTACATCAGGCCTTTGGATGACGAAGGTTCACAAAGAGATTTTTCAAAGTTTAAATATGTAAAGTATAAAGTTGAGCTTCATCTTCATAAACATATGTATAATATGTGCTAAGTATTTTTTTTGTTATATTTGCTACTAACCCTTTTTTTTAAATAATGTAAATTTCATTACCGTAATTATATACATTTCTTTACTTATTAGTATTATTTATTATACAGAAACTTCAAGTTCTTTTCTTTTTTAAACAGATAAAAGTTAGCTGACCATCAAATTTGATTTTTTGTCTAGTTTTCTTTTAGGAAAGAAAATTAGTGGCGCCCTAAAATTGCTTTCTCTTTTTTCTCTAGTTTTGCTAAAAAAATAAATTTTTTCTTCACATCAATAAGGTAACAAAGCCCTGTGAACTGGTTTAGTTTACCTCCAAATTTTATTGGTTAGTTAGGCAAGAACCTGCATTATTCAACATAATTTTTTTAACGTCATTGGACTTTTTATTGTTTTATTGGCGCTTAACGTCAATCATCAACAATTAGTGTTTCATAGGGGCTGTATTTACAACAGTTTGGGAAGAGCTATAAAAAGAATTGGGCAGTCAATAAAGTCATGTCATGCCTCAAAAATAGTCGTAGGCGAAGAGGAGCTTTTCTCGTAGCAGTTAGTGCAAGTTCGGGGTTGAAGTTACAAAAATTGGGGCGACCATTGGCAGATGAAAACTGTTATAGGGTCAGGGATGGAGACTTGGAAGTAGCTAGTAAGTCGTCGAGCGGAAATTGGAAAAGGACTTGCGATATAAATAGGTCGATGTTCATGTTACAGTCTAGTGAAATTGTAGGAGTAGAATTTGTATGGATGGTCAGCTGAAAGTTCGATATATCTGCTTCTTGTGATCAAATTATTGAATAATGTATAAAGCACCACGATCCATATTGTTGTCCAGCTCTGATATTACTGCATTGATACATTCTTCAGCTTCTTGAGCTGTCGCAAATTACATGAAAAAATAGAACGGAAAGGCCGAACTTTGTGCCGTTCGACCGCAAACCATACGTGCATGAAAGATGTCTAAATGCTGAAGGTAGCTGCTCGGCTGGGACACAGGCTAGGACGCAGCAATTGGAAAACTGTCTGAGCCTGCATGCTTAGTCAATGTAATAGTTTCAGTAGTAGTAATGGCATATTCGACTTGGTAGCACTAATGCGCATTTAGTTCGAGTTTTTCCGGGGTTGTCATGTTCGACTGACCTGCACTGATATAATGCCAAAAAAACGTCCATTCGACTGGTCAAGCACAACACTGGTGTAGAGCAAAATTTGTATTCGACTGGCAATAGTGCTGGTTTCAAATTCGCATTTATTTGCCCTGTACTTTTTGACGGTGCTACTCAGTGCTAGTTTAGATTGAGGTTAGATTTTACGTTAAAATATCGGATTATTAAAAATGGATGAGTTATTAGCAATTGATTTCCTATTATCAAGCAGCAGTGATAGTAGTGAGGTCGAAAGCGAGGACGATATTTTTAAGTTTGTAAAATCGAAGGACGACAAAAGAGATATACAAAAAATTCCAAACTATCTAGAAATTATAAATATTAAATCATTATTAGCTACACAACAGTTTTTTTTAGAATAAACCGTGGTACGTATGAAACGTTAAAGGAAAAATTTGAAAATTCTACCTATTACGTTGAAGAACAAAGCCATGGAGGTTCCTCTATTACTTCAGCAGAGATAGCCATCATTTCGAAAACAGTTCCTTCAATAACTGCAGCTTTTCTGCAGGTCGCCTCTCTTTATTTTCTTCTTTTTGGCTATGCTGTTGATCCTGCAGCTTCAGTTTCTTTTCTTGGGTTTCTTTAAAAACTTCCGC
>CAJUYI010000582.1:0-39601 GCA_910591695.1 Galerucella pusilla | reverse complement strand
ACTACATTTTTCGAACGTAATTTCATTGAATAATAATCATGTAGTTAATCACTAAAATGTGATTATCTCTAAAACCGTTAAGATTCGGGGATATAGTCCAGTAACTGAAGACCTGAAAATAGGCAACCCTATCAATATATTTGTCCAATAATTTTTTTTGGCTTGATTTGTAGGTCTTGACTGGTACTTCAAAGGGAGAAAAAGTTCTACAAGATTGCCCCTTAGATAAGGACCCAAAATGGCCCCTAAAGTCCAAAAAAAAACAGTTTTCCGCCAATATCTCCCGAAATACGCAGGTTGATAAAAAATAAAGGTCGTTAAATTATCTACAAAAATGGTCCCCATCATTTTTTTCGCAACACGAATATTTTTTGCGAAAATGGCCTTTGAAAAAACTAAAATTTTTACACCGAATATTTTTGGTGGTTTCTTACTAAATTTCTGCTCGAGGGCCTCGGAAATACATAGATTTTCACCTGTTAGACTTTGGAGACCAATTGTAGATGGCGCCAGCGGAATACCTGCACTCGCTAAATTGTGGTGTATATGTTACGCCCAAACATCGAAAACGCCCACTGAGCGAAAAAAACGACCGCAACGCGTTGTGGACGGTGCCGAACAACCAAATACCGAAATGACATAATTTTTCGCGTTGATTCCGTTCTTGTTGTCCACGACGCGTTCTGGATGATTTAGAAAGCTCATAAACCGACCATGCTTTTAATATGCTAAGTAAATTTACAGAAATATATGAAAATTTGAAAATCTTTTTTGTAGGCTTATTTCTACATGAAGCTTTATTTACAATAATAGTTAACTGAATCGCTATTTACTTGTTTTTGCAGGCACTATTATTGTGGCATTTAGAATTGCACGACACCTCATTGGCCCTGCAGTTGCACTTTTTTTAAATAACGCTTACAGTGGCACATGACAAATCCTTGTTTCGATCCAGACGAAAGAGCTGAAAGTTTTCTCAAATTTAATGAACAACTCGGAACATCCGATGCGTTTATAAAATTTGAATCAGCGAAGTTGAATTCACTACGACTATAAAGTCTTTCCAGTACGCCCTCTTTGGTTCCCAACTTATTCAAGCTGGAATCATCAACGCTCAGAACTTCAGCTAGAACACTCCTAGAGGCAAGCCGCCCTCTGTCGACATCTGGAACTTTGACTACGACATTTTGACCGATCTCAGCAGGAGGTAGTTTTTCACTAGACAGCGCCAGAATTTCTCCAGCTTGCTTCTTAATTCCGTACATTCTTCGCAATTGGAACATGCTGCCTCAGTGAATACTGCATTGATTACATTTTCTTTCCCTTCCTGGTCTTTCTCGAGTGTCATCCCTTCCAAGATTTTCTCCAAATCAAAGGCAGTCGGGAACATACTGACAAGTCTAAACAAGAAAGACCGGTTTATGAGCTCTCTAAATCATCCAGAACGCATCGTGGGCGTTTGAGCATTGTCCACAACGCGTCGTGGTCAACAAAAACGGACACAAAGCGAAAAATTTTGTCATTTCGGTATTTGGTCGTTCGGCACCGTCCACAACGCGTTGCGGTCGTTTTTTTTGCTGACATTTTGGTGGTTTTAACCAATAGCAATACATTATTCTAGCCAATCATTCGGTATTATACTGATAATTCTGCTTCTTCATCGATAAAACCTTGTTTACATCGAAACGTCAAAATTTTACTTTGAATTTGTCATTATTGACAACTAAAAGTTCTTCGAAGTTTATTGAAAATTGAACACAAACCGATTTAGTGCCATCACCCAAGAGAAAATTGAACATTCAGGTAATACAAAATTTTAAATTGTTGAAAAAAATAATCTTCCCAAATACAACTCGCTCTTCAAACTTTATCACATAATTTTCTATTTTGATCACTCAAACTTGTTTATTTGAGGCAAAAACATTCAAACAAACCGAATTTAGATAAAATCCCTCGTCCTCACGGACTCGTGATTTTATCAATCGGTTGTTTTCATATTCTTGCCAAATAAACAAGTTTTCGTGGAAAAGAGAAAATTATCGATAAAATTTGAAGCACTCGTGGTATTACCTTTGATAATTTTTTACTGAATATAGAAACCAATCAAATTACTTAATTTCAAGTCATGTGTCAAATTTCATCCAATCACCACTGTATTACAGCGATAATACCCTACATGTGGTGTTTTCAGTTTGGTGTTTATTTTTTATTAAAAATTAATTAAACGTCAAACTGACAACTGAACTGGATTAAAAATGTTGCGAAGATTTGGTATTGCATTTAACGATTCCATTAATTTACCAATTGTACTTTTCACAACTGTAGTTTTAAATCAAAATGAATAATTTTTGATTAAAACTAATAAAGTTTGTATTGAAAAGTATTAAGTGTCAAAAAAATAAATAAATTCATTCAGTTCTTTTATTAGTTTCCAAGTTATAGAAAAGACTATCAGAGAAAACATCAAGAAGATCGAGACGATTAGTATAAGTATCATTGTCAGATTGACAATCAATTATTTGATATCTATAAAGTGAAAAATTATCTTATCGAATACTCCTAGGGTCTTGATAAATACTCAAAATTTTGTCGTAGAGAATCCTTCAAGCGTGTTGCTCAAAGATAATAGCCCTCGGCCTGCGGCCTTGGGCCATTATCAAGCAACACGCTTTCAGCATTCTCTATGACAAAATTATCTCGGTATTATCAAGACCCTAGGGGTATTACTACTGAAAATCCAGGCACCAATCGTTTTTTCGGCAATTATTGGCGTATTTCACACGATTTTTGTGTGTCACAGCAACACTTTGTGTCTCTTCATTCTATTAGTCAATGCTCAGTGTAATTTCACAAAGATATGAGTCGCAAATTTACTAGAAAATTGCGAAATCTTATTGCTTCATGTGGCAGTCTTGAGTGACGGCGTTTAGGTTACTAGTAAGTCAATACCTATAGAAACTGATAATAATAATTTTTTGATTAATATTTTTTGCATTTTTTCCATTTTTCGTAAATTTTTCGCAAACTTCAGAAGGAACAGTACAGGTGCAAGATTTCAGAAAAAACAAGGAATTTTTAAACAAATACCAGTTATTCTTATAAAAATTAGGTTGAAAATACAAAATACATAGAAAAATTCAGAGTACCTATGTTAAACCAATTCATGTCTTCAGTCTTCAGTCATAATTAGGGTGTTGCCAAATGGCGACTTCCGTCGCATTTTCTTATCCAGCTAATGAATGACAAGATCTCTACTAGCTCGTGCCATGTTCGTGCTTAGTTTGGTTGTGAGCTATTCACTTTCAGTGTTGCATTGGAATTCCCGAACACTTTTTTCTATTGAACGAACAGACGGCTTCTGGTTTTTCAGAGATTTTCTCCTGAAACTGGAATTTAATAACGAAATAGTGAATAATGAATTATCAAGACGATTGACTACACACAAAAGTTATGAAGCAAACAGAAATAAAACGAAATAAGAGTAGCTACCGTATGTATATTTGATGTAGCAAAGTCTAGAAATGTTGCTGAGCTCTGGCAATATAGTTTCGTGCAGGGCAAATAGCGAAAACTCCACATCTCACGGGAAACTTTACTGAAACTTTCATTAGAGCTGTTTTCCCAAGCGGCAAAAGCCGATACAACGTTCTGACACGGCCGGTAACTTACTAGTTTGGCAGATCGTCGGTCTTTTTAAGTTGACGGCGAATAGACTGCTTTCGTCCACTAAGTGGCATTTTGGTACAGTCTCAACAAATCTGGACCGACCATTTGTCATCGATAAAAGTCGAAAGGTTATTTTCACAAGCTGAATTTAGGATAAATGGAAATCACATATGAAAAATTTTATTTTGCGAAGCGGAAAAGATGTGCCATCAAACATTCCAATAAAAAACTCGTAAATTCGTTAAGATTTTGGGATCTTATATTCATGATATAAGAAACAAAATTATTATTAAGAATCTTAATTTCATAAAAGTCACTTAACGCATGTGTTAGATACACTATTTTTTTTACTAGCATGCGGAAAATAACTCAACACATTTATTACTAAATACATATCAACAAATTAGCTATTATCATTTAACATTCATTTGATGAGGTTTATACCAGGGTCATTGAAGATTTATTAAAATACGTTTTTTTATTGAAATTTATAGCCAAATTCTGATAAATTCCTTAATTCTCAAGTCATTTGCTAAACTACAACCATACAAATGTATATTTTGAATATTCAAATATCAGTATACTCCCCAAAAGCTTGTGACTCTTTCCGCACTAAAAAGAGTGCGGAAAAGCTAGTAGAGAAAATCTTTTGCGTAAGTTTTCAAAAAAAATGTCGAACACCAAATTAAAAATACTTGCAAATACTAATGATGTATTGTGATGTTGTAGAAAGTGACATAATTTACTATTTTTCTATTGTGAAAAAAACACGAAAATAGCTAACCAGTCAGTTCCTTTTGGAATAAAACGTGAGTAAAATCATTTGTATGTTGTAATACCGGACATTAAAAAAAATCTCTGGCTTCTTATTAGAATGGCCAAAGATTGACACACACATTACAACATTATTAACTTATCCTTTTTTCATATATATAACAATTATTCAAGCTCTTCTTCAAATCATGGAGAACTTCTGGTTCATTTTTATCAAAGACATCACTGCCATGATGAAAACATTCTCCACCCGTTCGTACCACAAAAATTGCCAATTTATTTACAGCGAATCACAAACGGAATGTTAGAGTTTAACAAATTTCCAATCGATTGGAAATTATTCCTACGAACAAACCTACTAGCTGATGCGATAATTACAGTGAAGCAGTGTCCAGCGCGGTTACTACTTGGACGGATTTGAGTGTACAAGTACACACAACGTCAAAAGTCTTGGACCCCCACATAGTTTTGTTTAAGAAATATTTTGATAGAAAAAGAAAATATATTTGAAATAGTATATTGTTTTCTGAATTTATTTTTTGTGAAAGGAGTATTTTCCACAAACTGGGATACTTAGAAAATTAAAAACAAACTAATGTGTGAATTTGTTGACAAAATGTATTGAATCAAAAAAAGTAATGAAACATGTTGTATACTGACTAATAATCGGTATGTCCTCCTCGACGTTGCAATAACATATTGACACGTCTGTGCATTGAAATAATCAAGCGGTTGATAGTGTCTTGTGGAATATTGTTCCATTCTTCTACCGCCGCTATGAATAACTCATCTGCAGTCTGGGGTGGGTTGATTCGATTGTGAATGGCTCTAGCAATGTAATCCCACATGTTCTCAATAGGATTCATATCAGGCGAGTTGGCTGGCCAATTCAATCTATTGATATGTCCTGCTTCAAGTGAATCCTGAACCCGTTGTCGTCCATAAACACAAAATTTTCGCCTAATTCGTTTCGTATGGGATAGATAATGGGTGTAATAACTTGATCGACGTAAATTTGGCTGGTCATATTCTAATGCGGTACGGCGGTTTAACATTATTCCCCCCCAAAACATTACGGTACCCTCTTGGTATGGAGCAACTTCGCGGACGAAATTAAGTCGCTGTTGACGACCTGGTTCTCTCCATACTCTTTGCCGATTGTCATCACTCACCAGTCCAATTCTGGTTTCGTCTGTAAATAACACCCACCTCCACTGTTGCAAAAGCCAACCCCTGTGCTCTCGCGCCCACTGAAGACGTGCTGCACGATGTCGTGGAAGTAGAGTGGGGACCCTTAATGGTCTAGCACTTAAATTTGCATTATGGAGTCGTCTTCGAATTGTAGGTGTCGATATAACACGGCGAAAGGTACCCTGAAAATGACTCCGAAGAGCTGAAGCTGAACGGTGTCTGCGGGCATTGCACCAAATAACGATCCTCCCTTTCGCTAGACACTCGAGGACGTCCACTACGTGGTCTGTTTTCCACTGTATCAAATTCTTGATATCTGTGTACTATTCACACAACAGATGATCTAGGAATGCCCAAGATTTCCGATATTTTATGATTAGAGTGTCGTGCATCATGTAAAGTAGTAATTCTTGCTCGAATAAACTGAGAAATTTCACGTCCCGGCATTATAATCCTGAAAAATGAAAAGAAATAATACACTAGTCACTTGGCTGAATATGCTATCACTGCCAATATTTCTAATAACATTGATAATAAAGTAAGGATTAGTTATCGACAACTTTTTATTGCCTTTTTTGTTTCTTCAATACATCTAATTTTTTACCACAGTAAGAAAAATAACTGGGTTTAATTGAATCATTTGATATACAGGGGGTCCAAGACATTTGACATTGTGTTTAGCTTTGGCCAAACTTTCCATTGGTCTATTCTGAAACTTTTTTTTTTCGTAAGCTCCAGTGGAAGATTTGTCAACAGCACGTTGTTTTAAGATGACAAATGATTAGGAGACTGTCATTGTATGTCGCATCTCCTATTTTCTGGACTGTTATCTCTGTATCTGTATCTGTAAAGGGGGCAGAAAGAGTGTAGGCTCACAGCACTTAGGCCACATGTAACCCATTGCACATCCTCCCGAGGAGTTGTCCTCCAAGGTCATCGTCCATCATGTCCTTCCCAGGAAGGTGGACATGTCACTAGGAGACATCTCCTTTATATCGGAAGATGTAGACCAAGACTCACCTTACACACACTCTCTTATTGACGATAAACCCGAACACTCCCATAAGACATGCCTGACAGTTTCATCTTTCTGTTCACACATACTGCATAGAGGTGTGTTCAGTTACTGGCCCCATGGTATGGTGGTGTTTCCTTAGTTGATAGTGGCCAGTCAGTCAGAAATCCAACTGTTGAACGTAGGTTTTTCCTGGTCATCGCCAAATATTACTTCGACGCCAGCATTCCAGGGCTGCCCAGATGATCCTGGCAAGACTGCATCCCTCGATTCCATCCCATCTCTTGAGGAATTGAGCATGGGTGAAACGTTTAGCTAGTTCAGCAATTGTCGAAGTCGTCAGGCCGTAGGTGTTACTGGGTCCTGAAATTTTGGTCCAGCCGCTTCCCTGGCTAAAGAATCGGCAATGGGATTACCTTTACTCCTGTCGCTAAATCTTGGTGGCACTCTAGTACTAACCCTGATAAAACACGTTGTATGTTCAAGGCTAATAGGGCTTTCCTACTGTCAGTGCAGATTGTTATGTTTTTGCCAAAAATTTCTTTTTTGGTTAATTTCTTTTTGGCAATTGATATACCAACCAATTCTGTTTGGAGCTCTGGATCTCTGGAGTAAGCTCCACATCCTGAGCCTTCTTCCGTTTTTCAGCCATTTGTATATAAGCGTATTGCATTTGCAGCATCTGACTGTTCTGTTTTATTTGTATTTTGTAGGGTATATTAAACACAGACCGGGGTTCAATTGCATCATTGGTTGCCTACAGCAGAGGTAGCGCAGTAAACGCTTCTTGCCATAGATTTAGACTTAGACTTAGACTTGACTCCTACTTTGGGGCTTACAACAGCTGTGTGCAATCGTACCATGGCCATTACCGCAATATTTTCTTTGACTGGTGATGAAATATACTATTGCTGGTTAGACAAAATTAAAAGATTAATCGAAAAGTTGAAAATAATGTTTTGTTATTCCATTATGGTTTATTTTGATAAAGTAAATTCGAAATACAGGTACTGATTATCATTTTTTACAATATATTTATTCCATGACATCGCTATACACCTATGTAGATGGTTATCATCGCTTGCAGGTGCAGCTGAGACATTTTATCCACAGCCCCAAATTCTATTGAATATAGTCAATTGAATGAAATTTTCCATTTGCAGAAGGATTAACTACAAAATATAATAGGATGTCATTGATTAAAGACTTTCCATTACTTTGCTAAAAAAATCCGCCACTTTTTAAATAATTATTCCAAGCTAGGTAGGTACCATACAAACTATACTCATTCAATCAACCTGTGTACGACTTTATTTTCCACATAGTCATTCACCTTCTGTACACTATTACTACATTATTCTGTGCTTTAACTTTACTAACAGGTGAAAATTTCCCCTGGTTACGCAAATCCAATTTTATCAAGAGAATAACAAGCAAAGCTCTTTATATTTGACCGCGTTCATCGTTTTCCTTAACTAACGCTCTACTTCCACTTATTTCTCCCGCGGCTAATTCCAATCAGGATGAACAGCGAAGTAATATGATCGCTTACCAACCACAGCCACATACCGACATCGAACGTCTTTAGAGAAACCCGATCTTGAAGCTTCTTATACTTCTCTCCTTACCCCATTGATGTTCAACTTGTAGTTTCCCTTTAAACCTAACAATCACTCCCGCTAATTGGCTGCTGCGAGTTCGACATGTGTTGCACCTTTTAGCGGTAATGTGATATGCCATAAAATCAATAGCGTAGTTAAAATGTTCTAGAAATTAACAAAAAACGTACGAATCATTAATCATGACCTACAATATTATATATACAGTGACGATAATAGTATATTACGTAACAAGAGTTGTAAGTTGCTTATTACATGCGAATGGAAAAGTTGCGCACGAGCCGCGTAGCGGCGAGTGTAGTAATTTTATAAGCATGTCATAAGCAACTTACAACTCTTGTTACGTAATATACTTTTTCTACTCTCACACTAGTAAATTCCATATTACCTACTATTTGGTTACTAAGTAAATGGATCATTACGGATACTGACACGGAATGACTAGCACGTAATAAAAAAAATTACGCTTCAGTTCTAGAAAAACAAAAATTTATCACCAAAGCCTTGTCAGTCAATGGTTTCGAGTAACCATGGAAACGAGTTAGTAGAGGTTGTTTTGACGTTTAATAATTAATAAAACTCGCTGTCACTAGCTGTTAGTGTCAATGTACATGTTATTCATGCGTTTTATTTTTATTAATGGAGTTGTTCGTAGAAAAACTATAGTACACAACTAGAGTTGTAAGCTTATTACATGCTTATAGAATTACAACACTCGCCGCTACGCGGCTCGTGCGCAACTTTTCTATTCGCATGTAATAAGCAACTTACTACTCTTGTTATGTAATATACTATTTTCTACGAACAACTTCATTAATGAAAATGAAACGCTGAATAACAAGTAGCATTTATTTATTAAACAGTAGCCAGAAAAAAATACTGCACATCAGGAGCTTCATTTAAAAAAAGTTTAATCTCACCAGAATGTAAGGCTTTTGATTTTTTGCTTTTAAAACCGTCGGATTGTCTTTTTAAGTAACCTCGCAATTTTGTGTAATTTTCAATATTGACATTATTCTTCAAAATAGTAGTACTCCTCAACATCGAATATATTGCCATAATGAAGATGGTTTGAATTTCTTAGTAATTTCTCCAAAATATGCCAAGAGTACGTTTTCAGAAAATGAACTTACATTGTTATAGTTGTTCGCCAGTCCATAAACTGCCGGTATACATTTTCATATCTTCCTCTTGACTTTTCTGGCAATATATTGTCAGTAGTGTCCGCGGCTAATTTTATAATATTGGGTATGGTGCGCTACTTAGTTCGTTTTCACTATTTGATGAGCTATCTCAATTATTTGTCTTTAAAACAAATGTACATTCACACCAACAGCTAGTGACAGCGAGTCTTATTAATTTTATTAAACGTCAAAACAACCTCTACCAACTCGTTTCCATGGTTACTCGAAACCATTGACTGACTAGGCTTGGTTGATAAATTGTTGTTTTTCTGTAATTTTTTTTATTACGTGCTAGTCATTACGTGTCAGTATCCGTAATGATCTATTTACTTAGTAACCAAATAGTAGGTAGGTAATATGGAATTTACTAGTGTGAGAGTAGAAAAAAAGTCTTAACCCCATGTGAATAACCTAGAAGGATCAGATCTTGTGATCTGGGTGGTCATTGAATAAACCCTCGACCAATCCATCTTCTAGGATACACATTACTTGAATAATTTTGTCTAGCTTGATGAGGTGAAGCATATTTTCGTTGGAGGCATTATTTGTGTCTCCTACAGGCTGGGGTAGCTATCTTCCATCGAGTTTCTTTCGTTATAAAAGGACCTATCTAATGTAATTTTCCAAAATATCTTCAATTGATTCATTAGTTTGGCACCACCAACAGCCAGAGGATTCGAGACCTCAGTATCTCAGCCTTTGGACTTTTTGGAACTTTAGTTCTTCACGTCAGGTTATGTTTGAGCGGTAGGAGGTCGCGACGCAAAATATCTGACCGTTACGTTACGTTATGTTACGTTGCTTCGTTAGGTGCCTTGCTTGCGTGCGTGTGATCTCTCCTGAGTCTCTCTCTCGTTTACGAAGCAGCGATTCATATGCTTCGACCGGGAATCGAACCCGAGTCACCCGCGTGGAAGGCGAGCATTCTACCACTGAACCACCGATTATTGAAATTCTATGCAAAGCTGGTATTCGCAGTGCTGGTGATCTACTTGAATTTGTTCGGATAAATTTTTACTATTATTTCCATAATTTTTTTGCGCGATTGATCTTTTTGTTTATTTACAGCATCGGTTGTCAGGACGGTAGGTTGTGTTTACTGGTTTCCAAGTTAAACACGTTGGTAAGTGATTTACTTACCGTTCAGACGTTGAAAAGTAATAAATAGCATAAAAACAATTTCACTAAAATGCAAAATATATTTTAAACTGATCGAGAAGTATAAATGTCACTTTTGACATTTCGTTCATTTCGAAGAAATTTGAATTACTTTATTCGGAGTTTATTTCAATACGATCGCGCAAAAAATGGGATAAGCATCTCGAACGTTGAGGGTAATTACAACGTTTGCATGTAGATTCCTCTCGGACAAAATGATATAAGGCTTAAGGGGTCTAGCACATTTACTTTTTGAAATACAGGGTGTTGAAATTTTGAAAACTTGAATGTTTTAATTCGATAACTTAAAAAAGGATGGATAAATTGATTTGACATGTGGCAGGTTGTTTTTAAATGTAAAAGGGCATATTTTGATAGAAATAGTAGTTTGTGCAACTAGTGTGGATATGATGGCCATATCGCACGAGGACGAAGTTTGAGCACGACGCCGTAGGCGGAGTGCTCAATCGTTTGAGTGCGATATGGACAATCCACACGAGTCAAACAGCATTTTTCCCTACGACCCACTTAAGAAAAAATCTAGAAAATAAAAATTTCTATAAACTGTAATATAACTTCAAATTGAAAATTTAACAATTTTATGTTTCCACTAATTTTTTTGTGGTAAAAGTACAGTTCTTGAATGTCCAATTTGCATAATGCTACGGTTTCCCTTTTTAAATATACGATGCTGTTATAAGTAGATGTTGCTAGTCGGACTCCCTCATGAAGGGTACCGTACCATTATCTATAATAATGAATATTCTGCTAAATATTTCAAACGTCCACCTGTCGTCGTTATTAATATCAAGCAGAATATTTATTTAAAAATAAAATCAACAATAAAAAGAAACTTCTTCACGGGGAATCGAACCCGGGTCTACCGCGTGAGAGTCTGGTTTGCTTACTACTCGACCACCGAGGAATATGCAAATTGTTTATCTATAACGTCAGATGTATTACATAATTTTTGCTTAAAAGAAACTAAAGTTCCTACCGTGTGTCGCGCGACACGTTCTACCTTTTTATGCTCTTGGTTGTGCCGTTTATGTGAAAAGACTAGTACATGGCTCTAGCAACGTGGACTCCAGCTTTTGTCTCTGTCAGTTCTAGATCCGTCTGTCAACCTTACAGATGCTCACATCTTTTTTTATGGATGATTCCCTCCATACGTAGTCTGTATTGTGTCCTCTCTGCAGCAGTACTGAATGAAGCTTCAAACTTTTTTGGTTCCATATAATTTTTATAAACCACAACTTATTTTAAATAGCTTAGGACGCTCCTGGAAATAATTAGCAATACATTGTATTATATGCAGTAAGACAGTTTCAATGTTCAGTCTCTTTGCCTTTGTAGATGATGTTATGTACTGGTAAGCTTCTTTTTGTTCCCATACCTCCCTTTGGTGGTTTTGTTATTTTATAAGAGAAAATTGGAATACATATTTCATACTCCAAACAAGCTACATTCTGTTTTTATTTTAAAAACAAGCCAATATATAACTCGTATTATAAGTAGATTCAACACAAACATGTATACACAATACAAAATTACTTCTTTCGAATTCTTTTTTGTTATACCAGTAGGTACCAACTTCAATTCCAACTTTTAAATTTACCTCTCCGAATATTAGCCTGGCTAATTCAAATCCAGATCATTCTTAAGTAAAGGCTTATTTTTGAAATAACTGTTGAAAAAATATTGTGTGTAATTCATACCCCATGCTTTTCCCGAAGGATTATTTGGGAAGCATCCCGTTTAATAGCATCCCCATCATGTGTAGATTTCCATGGTTATACATCTAACCGTGTAATCATGCCCTCTGGTCCAGTGGTTCTCAAAGTTGTCTGGGCTACGACCCATCAAATACAAGCTTACAAACTTGGAACCCACCTCTAGGAAGCTCAACCGTTACCATTATGAATAAATAACAAACAAAGTTTCAATACAATTTTTTTACTAGGTACTTAATCAAATAACCTATTCAAAAAAGTTATTTCAATGGGAAGGAAGATATTGTTTCCCTATGTTTGACCATTACAGTTTTGACGTCAACTTAAACTCGATTTACTGTTAATCGCAATAAGTCAATAAATTCAGGTATTTTGTTTTTATATTCCACGTATTAGAAAATCCGGCCTCACCTAAATATGAGGTAGTAAAACGGTTAGTTTAGCGTGTAGAGTCTGGTCCAGTCTGGTCTATTGGTTACTGAGTAGACCATTGACTCCCAAAGTGGTCCAGGTGGACCCCCAGGGGTCTACGCTTGCGTGGAAAAAAATGGGGGCCTACAACTCGTTAACGGGGGTCTATAAAAATGTATTAGGGTGACCCGACTTGACTTCTCCTATGAATATAGGGAGACAATAATATAGGCAGACAATATTATAAGAAGCTTGACTTCTCCTATGAATATCAATTGCATTTCGGTGGCAACAGATGGAGCTCCTACCATGGTCGGGCGATATCGCGGGTTTATAAGTCATCTTTAAAGGATTTACCAGAGGTAATTGCAATTCACTGTGTCATCCACCGACAACATCTAGTAGCGAAAAAATTGAGTGATAGATTGCACCAAGCGCTTCAATTTTTGATTAATGCAGTTAACAAAATAAGAAGCAATGCATTAAATACGCGCTTATTTGCACAATTGTGCGAAGAAAATGAAGAGGACTTCCAACGATTGCTGCTACATACCGAAGTACGCTGGTTGTCGAAAGGTGCATGTCTATCAAGATTCTATTTGCTTTTCGACTCTGTTTTAGAGTTTCTGAACACTAAGGATCCTGTTTTAAAAGAAAACCTCATGAATTTCAAAGCAGACATTGCGTATTTGACCGATTTGTTGAAAAAATTCAATGACCTCAACCTACAGTTACAAGGGGACAGCCTCAATTTGATAAAAATAAAGAGTGAAATTTCAGCTTTTCTTGGTAAACTGAAACTTATGAAGCAAAATATTGGTCGACGTGAATTTTCCCAGTTTCCAAATTTATCGCAGGTAGAATGCCTCGACGAAGATATTCAGACGTATGTTCAACATTTGATTGCCCTGTATGATGATTTTAAAATCAGATTTGAAGACATTTTGTCGATGGATAATAAATGCATATGATGAAACTGAAAAGGAAAATGTGGTATTGCAAGAAGAACTACTCGAGCTTAGCACTAATGAGGAGCTCAAAGTAGCATTCAACAGAGGGTATCAATCATTTTGGCTGCAGGCACAAATACCTGAAAAATATCCAGGACTGTGGGGAGTTGTGCAAAAATTTCTCATAGCGTTTCCTTCGTCATATCTTGTCGAACGCAGTTTTAGTGCCGTAACAAACTTGTTGACAAAAAAACGGAGCAGATTAAATATTACAGATCGAGGAGATTTACGGTTATACTTAACTAAACTCAAGCCAAATATTGATAATTTGCTGTCAATTCACCAAGTACATCCCTCCCATTAAAATTATAACTTTTATCTCATATTACAATGGTAATGTAATGTAATGTTAAATTTTGATTCTATTGAGACTGTTATAACAATATAATTAAAAGTGTAGTAATTTTTGTGTTTGAATAAATAGCTACAAAACAAGAAAATATTTATTTTTACTTTTTACCACTCCGAAGTGGGAGCTTATTGGTTTCTTGTACTGTGAGTCAATCTTAGAATACAAAAAAGTAAAGTAGGAATCGAACTGTTGGATGAAGACGCTTTTTAGACTGGCCTTGAAACTTAGCTTAAATGACAATACTCACAGTATAATCAAAGCAATATAAATTCTCACCTTTTTGTCGAAAACTTTTAACTCATAGTGGATTGAAAAATAGCCACAACACAGATTTACATAGACATATACTTTTTTCGGGTTTTGGAAGTAAGTTAGTAAATGTAATAGCTGCAGGGGGTCCACCAGATCCAGCAAAATGTTTAAAGTGGTCTATGAGAAAAAAAAGTATGGTAACCTCTGGAGTAGACTAATACACATGTGTACATGAAATGGTGGTAGGATCAGCAAGACTTCTGATGCGGCTGTTGGAGTTGCCGTCATAAGGAAAATGATGGAATTCACAACCTCTCAACACAGTCGTACTATTTATTCGATGTCATGGTACTTAGTCTTATTCTTGAAACATGGTATTTATTGTAAAACAACATTTGGTGATGCATCATAAAGTGTACAATTACAAAATTTGCGGCTCTTTTCATCATAACACAAAGAAACAACAAGTTAATACTCTATAAAATATATCAAAAAAGATAAATTGTACCACCTCAAGCAACATCATCTTAAACGTCGCTATTACATAAACTGCTTTGACTGCTCACCGCTTACCATTCGAAAAACTAAAACTCGGTGTATATCGAATTCGAAGCCCGATACTTATTGGCAGATTTTTCAAAACAGCACTAATGAACTGTTATGTGCAGCGCCGTAAGCTACCAACCGATATATGCCAATATGATCTATGAGAATAACTGTTTAATATATGTTACGCTTCCAGGTATACAGATGGCGCTGCACCAGTGCCTGTTAAAAATTTACAAGGATAATCATTTCAAGCAATCTTCTCACATATTCTTGTGGTTAAACTGGTGGTTTAGTATACTCTGAGAATGTGTATAATTTACCGAATACAATCAATTTTTATTCTAAATATCAACTATCTGATCTATTTGGAATCAAATCTATTATTTTCTATTTTCATCACCAGCTTAACGGAGCCAGAAGTTGATCACAAAAAAGGTTGTTATTTGTAAATATTTGTTTCCCACTACTAGGTGTGAAGTTGACAATTATTGCTTCTTCTATAGCCAACTGAGAAGTTGAACTTCTCTATTAGTGGTTAATAATGTTCTTTCAATAACCCAGGTAAATGGAGGACAAATTCCAATTTTTTGAGAATTCAGGAATCAAATTATTCGAATAAAAATGCCATCAGTTTAAAATTCGCGCCCAACCAAAAATGACATAACGAGTACGTTCATAGTATATTGAAAACTGATAGTGTACTAGTCAGTTAGACGACGGAGTAAAACCTTCTCGTGGTGCGTTTGTGAATTATTTTAAATTTTTGTCTTAAATTTGGCTAGTAGTGGTAAGAATTGTATGTGTGGTGAATACATTTATAAGCCTCGCACCTTATTCCGCTCAGTCTTCACCACCTTAGTGTATAATATATCGTTCTCCTAGCCCTGTAGGAAGTGTTCACTCTCCTCCCTCATATCAGGAAGAAAACACTTAGAGACGAGTGTTATTCATTTCTTTCTTTTGACTATGTTGTGAATGATGAACCTTGTGAATCTATTATCTTCAAATTGTTCCTGTAATTCCAACATCTTGTATGCTGACAGTGAGAGTTTCCAAGTGACGTTAACTCGCGCCATGTTGTCAGCTGATCACGGACTACCTTCAGAAAGATGGATGGAGATAGCATGATTCACTGATTTATTCGCTTGATACTTTAATAATTTAAAAGTGTGGAAAGCAATATTATAGTGTTGTATCAATCGTTTTGAAGTTAGGATATCGTTACCTAAAATGTCTTATATGTGTCCCACCTAGTGGAGGAGGACTAGTGATTACATATAATGGTTAACGTTCAAGAAAAATAGTGGAGAGTAATAGAATTGACTCAATACTCAATTACAAATATTAAACAGATGATTGTATTATTTTACGTTTAATGGCCTAGTTCAAAAGTAAAATGTAGTCAACTTCATTTGGGATAATATCTTAATAAAAATACATTATTTGTAATGAGCGAAATCCAGTAAATAATACGTGTAAATTGTCAAAGCTAAATCTAAGCACTTTTGAGAAAGAGTACCTCAAAGATGTATGAAGAACGTTTTTGCACCAGTCGTGCTTCTGATATATCTTCGTCAAAATAGAGACTCACTTATTTTGATATCATAATAATTTTAGCCAAATCAAGTGAATGCAAACTGTCCTTTCTTTCAAACCTTACCATGAAAATAGAAGCGACATTACCCAATCCAATCTATTTTCATAAGTTTTTAATCTTCACTTTGAAAAGCAAACGAGCGCTTCGATAACCAATCTAAGACTAAAGGTTAAAAAAACCAAAATTAGAATTTATCAAATTTATTGCCACATAGTACGAATATACAGACTGAGTAAATTAAATGCCATTATATTGGACAATCTTCTTTAAGAACGCATTTTCCGTCATACATGAGGTATCCAGTGTCACACCAGCATTTGAAAATTAAATTCATTAAACACATTCCATTTGGAGATGTAACGTATTCCGGAGTTGGATCTTCACAAGTTGGTGGAGGTGAATAGCAGTTAGATCCCCCTATTGGCTTGAACTGGCTATGTTCGGGACAATTGGGTGGTAATGCTGAATAGAGTAATATATGAGATATAACCAAATAAAAATAATTGGAACGACAAGAATTCATGAGATGGAAAGTAAAATTCAACTTCATTACTGTGGTATGAATTCAAATTATAATAAATTGATTAAACCTGCTCACCATTTATTGTTGATATAATAAAAACAAACACGAAAATTAATAAACATTTCATATTTCTAAATATTGAAAATCACTTTTCAGCTGGAGAAACTCTAACAAAGAATTGTTGAAAATAAGCCAACTTCTTCGGGTTATAAGGTTTTGTGGCTAGTTTATCGAAGGTTATGTATTGCTTTTTAATGACAAATACATTATAAATTTATTTCCGTTGTAAATGTGATATAAACATAATTTATTTCTAAATGTGATAAATTAAATTACACTAGATTGGACATAATAGTGGTTTAGTTGATGACTTTGACTAATAACTAAACTAAATAAGATTTACTGTTTTGGAGGAAATTTAAAAGAGATTCATAAAAATAAAGCTTAAAGGGATACAATATTCATTCAAGTAGGTAAAATATATACATATATTGAGATGATATGTTCAATGTGAGAAATCAGAAACTCTCAATCATTTAAATATAAAAATTTTATAAAATGATAAATTTTTATTAAAATAATTTGGTTTTAATATTTAATATTATATAAAGTTTTCATGATATTTAGTCAGTATAACATAGAAAATAGTAAGATGGGATCATTTATTGAAAATTTAAGAATAATGAAGGAAGAGAGAACATATTATGTACAATTTGTAAATAGCTATATGATTTATAAATTAATTTTAAGAAGTGTTCATTTGAAAATTAAATTCGAGTGTAAGTTAAGAAATAGGTATATTCACAGAAAAGGAATTATCGCTTTTCATTAAAAATAAAAAATAAATCTAATGCCCGGTTGCACCAACCGACCGTAAAAACAGTCGATACAATAACCGTTGATCGACCGATTAATCGGTGATTCTCCGATTTTTCAAAATAGCAGTTGCGCCAGAAAAATTTACAGTTGGTATTTGAACCGACCGTTGAATGTGAAGTGAAGTGAGCGATTGAACTATATAACCCTACATTATACGTATTGTCAATGTCACATAAAATATAATATGGAAAGAAAAAAGAAAAGACATTGAATTTAAAAATAAGTACCTATGGTTGCAAATTTACTTCAATTGTAATTAATTTATGTAATACTTCATTTGTAATATATATAATTGAAGTTAGATCAAAATATATTTGTTACATTCGAATTTCAAAAAAAGTGTTAATCAAATGAATTCGTAATAATGCATTCCCAACTTCAATTTTATTTTCAATATGTTGATCCCAATCAATTTCAAAAAATGTTATCGTTTTCTATTGCTAAATTATGTAATACAGATATGTGCCAATGATTACCATTAATACATTTTCAACCTATATTTGCATTATCACAGATGAAACAGGAAAGCGTCGTTTCCAAATTCCGAACAGTATTTCAATATCATTTCTAGTAGATACTAATATGTGAGTTTTGATAATTATTTTGGGATTGTGTTTAGGGGTTACCCAGTGGTGTCATTAAGTGGTTTGTGCACATGTTGCCTATCAAATCCCGGATAGCTTGCTACTATATCTGGAATCTTCAATTTCATATCACCAATCAGTTGCACATTGATGGAAAATCCGCCCTTACGATTTCTATTAACAAAATCTTTATATGGGCGCAGTCAATTGCTCAGACAATACCAGGAAATCTAGCAACTTTAAAACTGCTGTTTTACCACACCACGCATGACATCTTTATAAACCCCATGAATTATAGCTAAACTTCCATGGATCATATCGGTTTGGATACTAAAATGTCACTATGCCTTGGTTGAGACGACAAACCAACGAGGACCAGGCCTCTTTTATGCACCTGTGGTTATGCCGTCCACAATGGCACAAAACGCTCGAAAATAAAAACTACAATATATAAATATAGCTTGAAGGGATACAATAGTCATCCAAGTAGGTGAAATATATACATATAGCAAAAAATGGAGCTTTTGTTATTTGGAACCTCCCGAATTATTAATGCTTATCCACAAAATACCCCGAACCTCAAACGGAACTTGTACTCCGTTCACTACTAGCTGTGAAGTTGACAATTATTGCTTCTTCCATAGCCAACTGAGAAGTTGAACTCCTCTATTAGTAGTTAATAATTTTCTATTAATAACCTAGGTAGATGAAGGACAAATTCCAATATTTTGAGTTTCCAGGAATCAAATTATTTGAATAAAAATGCCATCAGTTTCAAATTCGCGCTCAACCAAAAATAACATATGACATAACGAGTACGTTCATAATACACATGGATTCAAAAGTTTTGCATCACCTTCTTCGGATGCGAAGGAATTTTTTGCGATAACAATTTTTTGTTGGCTTGTTTATCAATGTTTACCATTTCAATATTTTTCATATTTTTTGCAATATACAGATGTTTACAGTTTTTTTTGTGAGATAACATTTTTAGTGCGATCATTTAAACATTCAAGGCATTTGATTTTCACGATTTCAAGTGCAAACATGAATCGTCAAGTCATAAGTGAGATTGACCGTGCAAGAATAGTGGCTCTAGCTGAAGAAGGTCAGTCTCAAAGGTTCGTGGCAAACAGAGTTGGCGTTTGGCAAAGTGATGTGTCTCATGTATGGAACCGGTATCTCCAGACCAATTCTCTTCGTGATAGACCTAGAAGCGGTAGATGGCGTGTTACTAATCAGCGGCAGAACCGCTATATCCACTTAACTATCCGAAGAAACCCGACCATGGCAATACCAGCACTCCAAAGAGATATGAGACATGCGTTGGAAGTTCAAGTATCGATCTCGACATTACGAAGACGAATACTTGCGAAAGGTTTGAGGTGTCGCCGACCAATAAGAGTGCCCAGACTACAACCTGAGCACAGAGTTCGCCGACTACAGTGGGCTCAAGAACACGCGGCCTTGCCTGAAGAATTTTGGAAATCGGTGTTTTTTTCCGACGAGACAAGGATTTGTTTGGTACAAGATAGCCATCGAATACGTGTGTGGCGGGATCCAACGAGAGTTGCTCAGCTTGCCCATAATCGCCCCGTGCCGCCCTTCAGAGAAGGAAGTGCTATGTTTTGGTATGGTATCATGTTAAATGATCGCACAGAATTAATTCATGTGGAGAGAACGATGACTGGTGATAGGTATCTCAGAGAGATTCTACATCCTCACGTGTGACTATGGCGCGCAGCTTTTGGCAATTCCTCCGTTTTTATGGACGATAAGGCCCGACCACATCGGACCAGAGCTGTAAATGAGTATCTTGAAACTGAAGAGATCAATCGTTTGAACTGGCCTGCCCTATCTCCTGACATAAATCCCATAGAACATGCTTGGGACATGCTTGCCAGGGCAGTGGCAGCACGCAGAAATCCACCCAGGAGTGTACAAGAGCTTGTTCATGCGGCCCAAGAAAAATGGCGAAATATTCCTCAACAGAATATCAATAATTTGGTAAACAGCATGGGCAGGCGACTTCAAGCTTGCATAAATTCTAGAGGTGGAAATACTCTTCATTAAAAGTTCTCATGCAGGTCTCACTTAACCTTTTCTTTAAAAAGAATCAATTTGTATTTAATTTCTAAGAATATTTTTTATGTTTAAAGCAAGTTTATTATTGGATAATAAAAATTTTTGACAAATATACACGTTTTTTTTTTTATTGAAACTAATTATTTGATTAATCTCTGATCCATTTATAATGAACACATTTTTTTTTCGGAGATTTAGGGTGATGCAAAACCTTTGAATCTATGTGTATATTGAAAACTGATAGTGTACTAGTCAGTCAGACGACGGAGTAAAACCTTCTCGTGGTGCGTTTGTGAATTATTTTTAATTTTTGTCTTAAATTTGGCTTTTAGTGGTAAAAATTGTATGTACACCATGGTGGTAAAGACATTTATAAGCCTCGCACCTTATTTCGCTCAGTCTTCACCACCTTGGTGTATAATATATCGTTCTCCTAGCCCCGTAGGAAGGGTTCACTTTCCTCCCTCATATCAGGAAGAAAACACTCTGTTATTCCTTTCTCTTCTTTAAACTATGTTGTGAATAATGAACCTTGTGAATCTATTATCTTCAAATTGTTCCGGTAATTCCAACATATTGTATGCTGACAGTGAGAGTTTCCAAGTGACGTCATCTCGCGCCATGTTGTCAGCTGATCACGGACAACCTTCAGAAAGATGGATGGAAATAGCATGTTTCACTGATTTATTGGCTTGATACTTCAATAATTCAAAAGTGTGGAAAGCAATATTATAGTGTTGTATCAATCGTTTTGAGGTTAGGAATATTAGAATTCTGATATCGTTACCTAAAATGTCTTATATGTGTCCTACGAATAGTATCCCACCTAGTGGAGGAGGACTAGTGATTACATATAATGGTTAACGTTCAAGAAAAATAGTGGAGAGTAATAGAATTGACTCAATACTCAATTACAAATATTAAACAGATGATTGTATTATTTTACGTTTAATGGCCTAGTTCAAAAGTAAACTGTAGGCAACTTCATTTGGGATAATATCATAATAAAAATACATTATTTGTAATAAGCAAAATCCAGTAAATAGTACGTGTAAATTGTCAAAGCTAAATATAAGCACTTTTGAGAAAGAGTACCTCAAAGATATATTATGAAGAACGTTTTTGCACCAGTCGTGCTTCTGATATATCTTCGTCAAAATAGAGACTCACTTTTTTTGATATAATAATAATTTTAGCCAAATCAAGTGAATGCAAACTGTCGTTTCTTTCAAACCTCACCATCAATCACATGCAAACCCAAAAATTGTTAGCAGCCCAAAGGCAGAAAACATCCTCAACACCACGATTTTGTTCACCTTCTGTCATCTGAGTATTTTGACGTTTCACGTGAATTTTCATTAAAAGTCATTATAAATTATAGTTTCTTTGTCAAATTTCCATATTTCCTGTTAATTTTTTGTCACAAAAACTATTCAGTTTGGGTTTAGGGAATATTCAATAAATTTTGAAGTATAGTGAAGTAACTTACATTTACCAATATCAAATACAGGGTGATCTATTTAAAAAAATTGTGAAACCAATGTATTCGAGTTTGGGCTCGCCCTGTATACGAATTTTTAGAAATCGAATCAGTTTGATTGAATTGTAGTTCTAGACGACTATCACAGACGTATGGCTATGAAAAATTAATTTTAAATTATACAGTTTAATGTATACAGGGCGTTGAAGTCATTACGATTTACAGAAACAAGTGGTCAGAACTCTTCAAATACGCTGCATAACCCATTACAATATTATATCATTGTAATAGCGAAGTCAAGCAAAATTCAAATTTGAAGAAAAATACAGGGTGTCTTATTTAAAAAAATATAACTTTGATCTGGCACGGCGTTATGGAACACACTGTACATTTGCGACTTATTTTAAAATATGTCAATTAGTCAAAATTTCATTCAAATATCTTCAACTATTTACAAGATATTGGACTTTATCGCACTAATGAATCACCCTGTATGTAGAGGTAACACTTTAGCTATCAGCTGTGCCACTCAATATGTGCCCCAGTGACACAATAGTGCTTGATTTCATTTTATCATCCTTTTCCACAATTATTCGGATAATTGCTCATTTTCCTAGCTTATTATTTCTTCAAAAAGTTATTTTTTCGCCTTTCTTACCGGAAAACCAATAATAGGGCTTAACTATCAGCAGCATCTAGCCTGGTGTTCCTAAAACCCATTTTTTGACCGTGTGACACAATATACTCGTACTATTAAAAGTCTTGCAATTTGTGGGATATATCAATTGATGTTCTTTAAAGCAAAAGATCAATTACAGCTGAATTACAGGTTGGCATAAATGATATATTTCCCTACTTAATTGCTCAAAATGAAGGAAGTCCTGGGGCTAAATGTTATATTGCCTTTGTTAAAGCAAATTGAACATCTAATTTGTTACAATAAATTATAATATTATGACATCGATTTGCTTTATGCTAAACAATTCTTTATTAAAACAATAACTAAGCTTATCAACGCTATGGCTCGTGGCAACCATGATTTTATACAAATTAAAAATTATTTTCCTGTTATACATTGAAAATATGGTCAGTGAACCGTGTTTGAACTTTTATTATAATAATTGTGGATAATAAAATGCAGTTTTGCTTGTTTTAAGCTTTACAGAGAGCATTTCCATAAATGGTCAGTCTCGAAATTAACCTCTAATGATATTATGAGAATTTATTTCTCAACTTAGGTACCTAATTAGCTGAATGAGTTCAAATTATCTTGAAATAGGGATTAGTGACACTTTCCAATAAATATGAAAGAGTTATTTGTGCAACCAGTTGGGAAACGCACAATTTTTCGTAGCGAGCGGATTTCTGCTTTCCCAACGTGTTTCACAGAATATTTTCTTCAATTTTGAATGGGATATGTATAAAAATCGAAGACACTCTCAGTATCCAATATGGTGTGCCCCAGGGGACAGTTTAGGGTCCGATCCTCTTCAATATCTACTTAAATGACCTTTTTGCACTGGATGTGGAAGGGGACATAATAAGTTTTGCGGATGACACAGTAGCTATTTACAAATCGGAAACATGGAGCTCACTAAAAGAAAAAGTAGAAAATAATTTCAAAGCTATAATCCAATGGTTTGAAAGTAAACTGCTGACTATTAATATGAGCAAAACATTTTACATTACTTTTACATCCTATGCTAATAATTTGCCAACATTCAAATCACTACTTATCAAATATGGAAACGTAAATCTCACTATCTCACCAGTAAATAAAATAAAGTATCTTGGGATATATATAAAGACGCTCACTTGAAATGGGACGCACATATTGATTATTTGGTGAAAAAATTACGTAGTGTAACATACCGACTGGAATACATGACACCCTATCTGGATATAGCTCAAATGCGAATACTCTACCACACTTTGTTTGAAACCCATCTTTTTTATGGGATTGTTGCCTGGGGAGCAGCGAATACCTCTCATATGAAAAATTTAGAGCAAACTTACCCTACTGATGCGCTATATAAAGAAACCTTGATTCTAGATATAAGACAACTTTATTTTTTCAAAACTGTTGTAAGGCAACATGAAAATAAGCATGAACTTAAAAATATTGAACACCATTATGAAACTCGTCATAAAATAAATTCTACATATGTGCCAAAATCACATACCTATTTGGCTCCTCGGTTGTACAATCTCATTCCAGCGGATACCAAAGCTATTATTAGTAATCATTTATTCAAAAATAAGCTTAAAGTTTGGATCTTAGGTTTGCCAAGATTACAGATATACCAATATGTCGATATGAAAAATACATATTACTACAGTGTATAAATATTAGTTGAAGATGTACGTTTATTTTATTTGGAATTTTGTAACTTGTAGTTCGGTTTCTCCATTGTTGGTATTGTTGATATTGATGTTTGAGGCAAATATCTATTACAAATTGTATCATTTTTAATGTGGGGTGTTGTTTTTTGTGTTGTTTATAAATGATTCTTAATGTGATATCTACATAAATTTTCAGTGCCCTTCTTTTTCTGTTTTATGTGTAAGTTATTTTTAATACGATATCTACATATAAGTCTCCTGGTACTCTGTTTCTTATAATGAAAGATACTTTATTCATGAAATTTTATTTTATTTATTATAATTATATATAGTATACTAATATGGTACAACCCACGCACAGGTTCATCCTTCTGTCAGCCAGTTTCACAATAATAGGTTACCTCATGGTTAAAAAGTATCCAATGGTTACGAAAAAATTTGGGTTTCACAATATGTGGCCAAGGGAATAAGTATAGGTTAACCATCAAAACAAATAACTTCAATCCAAAGTACGAGTAACTGTGCTAACCAAGGAAATCTAACCTAATTTATGATTGTTAACTGCATCAACTGTCAGATTTTGAAACTGTATAATATTGTTATATTCAATTACAAACAATTCGAAATATGAAAGAGTACGGTGTTAATGCCTATAGCAGTGACGATGAAGTCAGACGGTCAAAAATCATTCGCCCAAGACGTGATTATTTCGAAGAATTCGACAGTCACAATTTTTTATGCAGATTTCGTATGTCAAAGTGGGCAGTAGAAAGTCTGTTGGAAGATATTCAGGAGGCTATTTCCCATCCTACAATTAAAGCGTGGGGTAGTTTGGTAGTTCTAGTATAAAAACTGTAAAACATAACTTCTAAAGGTCTGCTTTTTCCTTTCATTTGACATAGAACATCATACTATCGATGGTTTTCATACCAATACAACAAAAGTTGATATAATTTCATAAGTTATCTGACCACTCGTCTGACCATTAGTTGAATTTAATGATGATTGTGAAACATGTTCTAATGGTTAGTGTCTCGGTTAAGGTTACTTAATCCTAAGAGTTTACCACCGATTGTGAAACTGGCTGTGTGGGGATTCTATATTTATTTATCGTAAATTAAACTTGTTGTATATTTAAAATTGAATGGTAAATAAATATTATTATTACTATTATAGGTGATTATTTGAATTTAAATTCTAAGTACTTGAAACGTTCCTACGAGCGTCCCTTGTAGATTCCTTTTAAGTCGCCTAGTAAAATTGGAGATGTTTATTTGTTACTATGGAAGCAGGTATTATTAATTAGTGGCGAAATTTACTTCATCAGTTAGGAAATAATTCCCTTTTCGTAACTGGATACGAAAAGTGAAGCGTTTCATAACGTCAACGAGTTTTATAAAATGTCACTTCATATGTCAAAATTAGAAAAATTATATCTATTCAATGTCTTTGTGCTAGTGTGCTAGTTACGGATATATATGGTGCAGGTCGTAAGTACGAACTTGATACTGAAATAGATAACCCCAAAAATTAATATTGTCTCATTGCTTCAATTATATCGGACATAGATCTTGTTATATGGTTGATATTATGGTGATATCGACATACTTGTCAGATTATTCCTTTTTCCTGTTACTTCAAATGGATAACCCTGTATACCTACTTTTTACCTTTTCAAATTCTTGAGAAATACTTGAAAATTTTAATGTAATCTTGTGAGGTGGAGCACCATATTGTTGCAGTGATATAAAGTTGTCAGATCTTCTTTTTTTCGGAATGATAATCAAATTTGTAATTTCAAATATATCACCATCCCTAAATTTTTTTCTTCCACTTTGTTTTCCTGCTATTGTTCTTAGGTGTTTCACCTTAATTGTGCTAATATTTGCTTCATCCCTCTTTTCCAGTGTCCAATTTTCACTTGCTTTATCATTGTATTGTTGATCTTCATTTTTACTTCCAAATATATCTATGTCACATTATTGTCGACTTATTCTCCCTATTCCATTTTCTGTTAATACAGTTCCCATACGTTGTGTATCCAGTGTCTAGTCTTTGCATTTTATTTCATTAGTAATTTGATCCTGTTGTTTACAATTTATGATAATCATTCTAGTTTTATTAGTATTTAATTGCATTTTCAAGTTTTCTATTCCTTCTGCTTCTTTTTTTTGGTATTTGGTATTTGCAATTAGTATTGAATTAATTTTCATTGGTTTCAGATTTTTGTAGCCAATTATCGTGTTCAATTGCTCAGTTTTGTTTTTTATTCGCTTCGTTATTTGATCCATAATTAATATAAATTAGCTACCCCCTGTTTCATCCCTTTATTCGTTCAAAGCTCCTCTGATTTCAGGTAAGGTGGAAATAGAAACAAATTACCTAATCCAGTAAATTTCTAATACTTTTTAATGTTCACTTCGAAAATTAAACGGACGTTTTGATAACCAAGCCACCTTCAGAGACTGAAGGTGAAAAAAACAGAATTAGAATATTTCGAATTTATTGTCACTTACTACGAATATACAGACTGAGTGAATTGAAAGCCATTATACTGGACAATCTTCTTTAAGAACGCATTTTTCGTTGTACATGAGGTATCCAGTGTCACACCAGCATTTAAAAATTAAATTTATTAAACACCTTCCATTTGGAGGTCTAACGTCTTTCGGAGTTGGATCTTCACAAGTTGGTGGGGGTGAATAGCAGTTAGATGCCCCTATTGGCTTGAACTCGCTATTTTCAGGACAAATGGGTGGTAATGCTAAATAGAGTAATATATGAGATATAACTAAATAAAAATAATTGAAACGACAAGAATTCATGAGATGGAAAGTAAAACTCAACGTCATTAATGTGGTATGAATTCAAATTATACTAAATTGATTAAACGTGCTTACCATTTATTGTTGATATTATAATAAAAACAAAGACGAACATTAATAAACATTTCATATTTAACAATATTGAAGATCACTTTTCAGCTGAAGAAACTCTAACAAATAATTGTTGGAAATAAGCCAACTTCTTCGGGTTATAAGGTTTCGTAGCTAGTTTATCGAAGGTTATGTATTGCTTTTTAATGACAAAGACATTAAAAATTTATTTCCGTTGGAAATTTAATTAGGTGAATTTAATATAAACAAAGTTTATTTCTAAATGTGATGAATAAAATTACACTAGATTGGACATAATAGTGGTTTAATTGATGACTTTGACTAATAACTAAACTAAATAAGATTTACTGTTTTGAAGGAAATTTAAAAGAAATTCATAAAAATATAGCTTGAAGGGATACAATAGTCATTCAAGTAGGTGAAATATATACATATATATCGAAAAATTAAGTTTTTGTTATTCGAATCCTCCGAATTATTAATGCTTATCCACAAATAAAATACCCCGAACCTCAAACGAAAGTTCTACTCCATTCAGACATTCCAGCCATCCTTTATCTTGGTAGCTACCAAATAAGTTTGGTTGCTATTACTGATAACGTTTACTAAAATCTAAATCCCCGTAATAAGACGTTACTTGTCCTCAACTTAGACGTTATAGTTTATAGTTTAAGAAAATATATCTATGTAATTATGCGTTTCTCTTAAGCCCGCTTCACAGTTCGCAATTCTTTTTGCAATTAGGGTTTCCATACGTCCGGATACGTTCGGCCGGAATTCTAAAAATTATCCGGGAAACCGGAAGATCTGAAAACAACGATTTCAATCGCAACGACGCGACGCCATATCTCTAATAATATCGACGCATGACATCTTTATAAACCACATGAATTATAGCCAACCTTCCATAGATCATATCAGTTTGGATACTAAAATGTCACTATGCCTTGGTTGAGACGACAAACCAACGAGGACCAGGCCTCATCTTTTATGCAAAGTGAATTTTTTTCAAGTGAACTTTTAAAGGTCAAAATTCTAAAAGAAAACAAACTTGAATAATTTGATTTTCACAAGAATGTCAAAGTAAAAAAATCATTGATTACCTGTTTCATAAAGTAGGACAGAAATTACTTGGAGTAGGTTTGTTTTAATCCTGGCAGAATGAACACAAAAAAAGCTATTCTATTGTTGCTAGGAAACCGAGAAGAGCAATTTTTTTGATAAATTTTTGAACATAATAATTGATAGTAATGAGCAAAATTGGTCGCAAGACCAAGACCGAGACCAAAACCATTCTTCGACTCGCAAGACCAATAACAAGACAGAATGAACAAGAACAAGACTAATACCAAGACCGACTATGCAAGACTAAGACTAAATACGTAAGACTCAACCAAAAATTCTTTTTCACAGTAACTATATGAGATAAAATATTTGTAACAGCGTCAAAATATGCTTTCCTTGGAACAATATAAGTTGGCATGTCGAATTGTCAGTTTTCTTTACTAGATTTTAACGATATACGTAAAAAACAAAGAAATCATTGTTTAAAAAAAATGATCTACAAAAATGTTCGAAGAGTACATAGTCTTTGTCGCAATGTCTGGTTAACACATGGCTAAAATCCAAAGGAAAATTACTTATTTTTCAATATTTTAATTTTTCTCAAGGATTTTTTTTGCTAAAAGGTCAATTTATGCGTTGGAGAAGGGTAGGTTCTTGAGTTTTCATAAATATATTTTGAACTAGAGAATCATTCTCATGACAAGATGTGACAAGCTCATATCGCGACGTACATGATAATAATGTCTTAACGAACTTTTCTCAATTCAAAGATAGTAAATTTAGATTTAAAAATATTGGTTGCATAAAAATAAAATGTTTACAAAATGTTTTGAAAGATGTTCGTTAAGAAATTATGGCAAGACCAAGACTAAAACCAAGACCAAACAAAATACAGCAAGACCAAGACCAAGACCAGACAGATTTGAGCAAGACCAAGACTGAATAAGCAAGACCAAGACCCAGACTGTTCGAGTCTTGGTCTTGGTCTTGCTTTGCTCATCACTAATAATTGATTATATCCAGTACCATTTTCACCATTTCTACGACAAGTCCTAACTCTAGAATAATTCAAGACACATAATCTAAAGATGATTTACACTATCCAGTAGCTGAAACCACAATATTTCATGAAGCATACCTGGAAGAAAACAGGCACATGAGATTACCAGGTATCAACCCTATAATATTTTGCAAAATATTCGCATACTATACCTGAGTACGTACAATTTCGTTAACTTGGCCTAAACTATCGTGATACATAACATAATGAACATTGAAGTAAATTTTTCGGTAAGTTTACCTAAATTCGGAAAGACTTTCTCAACAGCTGATGAAATGCTGTCAATATTGATCACATTTATTGAAAAAAACAATTAATAATTTTAGTTGAAGTTAGTTCGTGTAAATCATACTATTATTATAATAAATAATTTTCATTGTAACACTACAGATTTGTTTTACTATAAATTACTTTTCTTCTTTTTTGTCTTGCTAAACGTTACACCATAAAAAAATATAATTTACACCACTCTTTTATATTTCTATGACACTAGTCTGGACAACCAATCTGGAATTGCGCAGAACTAGCTGCTTACTTTATTAAGTCCTAAGAACTATTTTCGGAGCGTTTAAAATTGAACGAAGGTTGAAAAAACCTGAACATCCCGCATGGTCTATAGAACTGAAATAACCTAGCAATTGTGGTTTGATTCCAAAAAAATAAAAGAAAAAAGAATAAGTAATGCCACAAGGAACGTACAGAAGATAACCTACCTAAATTGACAATTGAAGATAACTCATCATCATCACTGTATTGAGGGACAGTCTTTTCCACAAAGATTTTGTTTTTAATATTATCTTGTACGACTTCTGGAATTATAAGATTATTGATCACCTCAAAAAGAACACCATCTTCACTTGATGATGATATTATGATGAACTATGTTTCATTTCATTTGGTAAATAATAAATTTGAAAAGTGAAAATGGAAATAAACCACACACAATAAACAAACCCCTACCTCTAACCTATGAGAATTTTAAAAATATCTTCCACCCTGCTCCTTTGCAAATGATTTGAACATGCGTGAAAAATAATCCGAAAATAGTCCTAGCTCGAGACTGGGGACTGGCTTGGACGGTTTTCAAACCGTCCAAGAACTGCTCTTGAATAAACTCGAACGCCAAACTGCGGGTGTCAGCAACGATTATACACCCTACAGGATTGCTTATTTCCATTCAACTCTGTGTTCGCCTCGCTCAAGTCGGACGAATACGTCATCACTGGACCTAACCTTTTTAATTATATGGTTTATCGTTTGTTTACAAAGTGTGTTTTGACGATATTTTATCCGTTTTTTCAATTTTGAAGGTGATGTTTATTAATACAGGTGGTAAGTAAACTTCTCTAATTGTCAATCAAGAAAGTCTATAAATACGAAGCACATTATTTCAGTGTAAATACAAAATTTTTGGATTCGCGTTTCAATGTATAGATTTCCCCATGCAAGCAAAAATTAAAATTAATTTAAAACTAAAACCTAGAACAGAGAATCATGTAATGTAGATGATCATGCAAAAAATAAGAAATTAAGATATAAGCTAAAACTAAAAAGAATGCCTTAGCTTGTCAGTTTCTGGCATAAACATCTACATTACATGGTTTTATAATGGTGGATTCATGCAAAAAAAATTAAAACTAAGATTAATTTAAAACTAAAACTAAGAAGATAAAACCATATTATTTTTTAATTTAAATCTGAATTTTTTAGTTTTTTGCATGAGCATGTACGTGTGATGTAGATGTTCATGCAAGAAACTAAGAAATTTAGATTTAAATTGAAAAATAACATGGTTTTATCTCCTTAGTTTTAGTTTTAAATTAATCTTAGTTTTAATTTTTTCTTGCATGAATCCACCTTTAGTTCTTAGTTTTAGTTTTAAAGTACTTAATGTAAGTTTTAATTTTTGCTTGCATGAATCCACCTTTGTAAACTTCGAAAAATTATTAGGATTATTTACAATAATTATCAATCCCAGAGAAAAAAATTTTTGAAGAGAAAATGTGTGAGTACCACAAGAGATGATAGAGGTTTTAAGAAATTGTTTATTAATAAATTTTTTATTAGTGCATAAGGCGTCTATTTTATTTCCCCCATAAGAAGAAAAATACATAATGCTGAGTTTACCCATCAATTAACCCATAAGTACATCTCGTAGATTTGCTTCTGTTTCTGTGCAAAATAAATTATAAGCAAGTTTCTTCAATTCAAAGTTATTGTTTCGAACGTCTATTTATATTTTATAACTACTTATACTACTAAATATAACTTTTAAAAATAACATTTCACCCAAAAAAATTAATTTATAATTATTTTTTGCAAATAAACTAGAAAAAAGTGGAAAATATTAACGATTGCAGTATATTTTAAATCGGTCGAGGTCCACTGGTGACGTAAGCACCGACGAAAGATTCAAGCGAATAAGCAATTCTGTAGGGTTTATAATCGTTGGGGTGTCAGAACCATCCTGTTGAAACCCGAACAAGCCAATTTCGACTACGCAAACTCCGGATAGTCTTAGAACAGTTATTGCACGAACCCGAATAAAGCTGTTTGCCATAATCATAGAATTTTTTTTCCTTCATTTGATGGCACTGGATTAAACCAAAAGGCCAGGCAATATAATCATAGAATAGAACAACATACTGTTTCGGTCAAGGTCAAATCTTCTCAAGGAACTCATGCAACAGGATGACAATACTGAAGCACGACCCATAATGAGAATGAGATTGGTGTAGTTGGGAATTATTTTTGGAACTTTAGTTCTTTACGTTAGGTTATGTTTGAGCGACCAGGGGTCGCGATGCGAAAGATCTGACCGTTACGCGTTATGTTACGTTGCTTCGTTATGTGCCTTGTTTTCGTGCTTGTGCTCTCTCCTTAGTCTCTCTCGTTTACGAAGCAGCGATTCATATGCTTCGGCCGGGATTCGAACCCGGGCCGCCTGCGTGGAAGGCGAGCATTCTACCACTGAACCACCGATGCTATATTTAAATTCTATGCAAAGCTGGTATTCGCAGAGCTGGTGATCTACTTGAATTTGTTCGGATAAATTTTTACCATTATTTCCATAATTTTTTTGCGCGATTAAGGGGTCTAGCACATTTACTTTTCGAAATACAGGTTGTTGAAATTTTGAAAACTTGGATGTTTTAATTCGATAACTTTAAAAAGGGATGGATACATTGATTTGACACAAGTTTGAGCACGACGCCGTAGTCGGAGTGCTCAATCGTTCAAATGCGATATGGACAATCCACACGAGTCGAGCAGCATATTTTTTCTACGACCCACTTGAGAAAAAATCTAGAAAATAAAAATTTCTATAAACTGTAATATAACTTCAAATTGAAAATTTAACAATTCAATTTTATGTTTCCACTAATTTTGTGGTAAACGTACAGTTCTTGAATGTCCAATTTGTATAATGCTACGGTTTCCCTTTTTAAATATACGATGCTGTTATAAGTAGATGTTGCCAGTCGGACTTCCTCATGAAGGGTACCGTACCATTATCTATAATAATGAATATTCTGCTAAATATTTGAAACGTCTACCTGTTGTCGTTATTAATATCAAGCAGAATAATTATTTAAAAATAAAATTAACAATAAAAAAACATCTTCACGGGGAATCGAACCCGGGTCTACCGCGTGAGAGTCTGGTTTACTTACTACTCGTCCACCGAGGCTTTACAAATTGTTTATCTATAACGTCAAATGTATTACATACTTTTTGCTTTAGGAACTAAAGTTCCTACCGTGTGTCCCGCGACACGTTCTATCTTTTTTATTTTATTATTCGCTTCTAACGATAAAAAAGATATTGTCTTCGTTGCTTGACACATTTATTTCCGTCATAGCTCAAGGACTGGCGTCCAGCGGGAAATTAAAAAAATGATAATATTATATCTATCTAAATAAATCACACCAAGATACAACATGCAACAATATATACATATATATAGAAAAATTAAGTTTTTGTTAATCGAATCCTCCCGAATTATTATTGCTTATCCACAAATAAAATACCCCGAACCTCAAACGAAAGTTCTTCTCCGTTCAGACATTCCAGCCATCCCTTATCTTGGTACCTACCAAATTATTTAGTTGATATCACTAATAACGTTTACTAGACAGCATTTGTAATGCACCAATTTTCGCCAAATCTTCATATTTAGCGCTCCAGCTTGGCAACGTCGCAATTTATGGGAAAGGAAAAAAAGGACTGGATGCAGAAAACAAGTAAACTTCATGTTGTCTCGCTTAGGATGAACACCCAGTATGTTTCAAAATATTTTAGAAATGTGTATCGGCGTGAATTCAAGTTTAATTTGAAACATTTCTTTGGTTATTTTTTGGTTTTAAGCTATTGCACTTCCACACATTAATGGGTCTCTCTGTATATAATTAAGAAAAAGATGTAAGTAGAATATGCAATAATCTGTGATCAACGGAAAAATTATGCACATATCTATTCGTATTATTCTAAATCCCTAATTTTCTTGAAAATCGCTTCACTATGTATCATGAAAATTTCTAATCTAAACTGATATATTTCCATAAAAATTTTTCACACGATCAAAACTCCCTGTAAAAAATATACAAACTCTTGTGAATAAAACCTATTTTCTATTATACAATACATTTAAGCTTCCAAAATAGAACTTCAACAGATAAAAAGAAATAATCCACTCGTATTGAATATGGACGTTTTCAGTCAACCATTCAAAAAAATTGCCATTTGAAACTCAATTAAACCTTTTCGGAAAGCGTCACAACGAAAATAAAAACAAAATCGCCAATACCAAAATAGCCTTCCACATTTTGCAGGTGCAGATTTTTTGTTAAAGAATATACATCCGTATAACGGAAATAAGTTGGGTGAATGATGTAACTCCGGAGATTTACATTTGAATTCCATTTGATTTGTGTCAATTCGATAGAAATGTCTGCGTTTGAAGTATTTTATTTCGAAAGATTGCATATATGCACAGCGGTTAGTTGTTGTAGCATTTAGGAATCGAATGTCACCGACATGATAGAGACGCTATAAAAATAAAGTTTTTTATAAAGTTATTTCAAATGAATGGAGTAACAGACAGTTATAGGCAAGATCAATATTTCAATTATTGTCTGGAAATTAGTGCTTGTCCGAAGTTTATAATTTCGGTTTTAAACTGTCAGTGGCTATTAAATGTATGACTTAGAAGGATCGAATACTCGTAGTCTTCACTTTGTCAAAGAACACACAACAACAGGAAGTGAAGCCCGGTGAAAATCCTTTGATGCTGAAGAGACAAAAATAAATAACTTTGAAGATGACAGCTAACTCTCCCATACACTGAGGATCATAATAAATACACACAGCTTCACTGGAATCACACTGATAAAAAGTATATTAACATAAACTTGTGTTTTATAAATGTATTATATATGTAGCAGTAATCAGTAGTAATTTGGGTCTGTAATATACTAATAGCTAAATTGGAACATGGCTTTTGTAGACACAGTTTTATACGAAGTTTCGCTTCTTGTTTTTGTTGTATTCTTTGACTTTGTAGACAACAGCTAGTAGGCGCCTATACTGAGAAAATAAATTTGAAATAAATAATGCTTACCTTTAAAAGTTTAGTTATAATTTAATTTTTATTGAAGCTTGAAATTGATCCTGATATACTTCGTAAGTTTGTTGAAACATATGTGTGCAGGGTGCAGGTTGGTGGGTAGTTATTTGATAGCCAAGCCATATTATGGAAGGTTGTGATGTACCAAAAAATACATAAGTTATTTGTTTAAAGTTGGACATTTTCTATATATTCTTATGTATTTATTGTTATTAGATGAACCATTTTCAGTAGTAATACCCCTAGGGTCTTGATAATACCGAGATAATTTTGTCATAGAGAATGCTGAAAGCGTGTTGCTTGATGTTGCTATTATCTTTGAGCAACACGCTTGAAGGATTCTCTACGACAAAATTTTGAGTATTTATCAAGACCCGAGGAGTATTCGATAAGATAATTTTTTACTTTCAAAAAATTGATTGCCAATCCGATGTTTAATAATTTTCAATACAAACTTTATCAATTTTAATCAAATAGTATTCAGTTTTATTTAAAACCACAGTTGTGATGCAATACCAAATCTTCGCGACATTTTTAATCCACTTGTCAGTTTGACGTTTAATCAATGTTTGATAAAAAGTAAACACCAAACTGAAAACACCACATGTACGGTATTATCGCTGTAATACAGCGGTGATTGGATGAAATTTTACACATGACTTGAAATTAAGTAATTTGATTGGTTACTATATCCAGTAAAAAATTATCAATAAAACACCTATATATTATAACCACTCATTAATGTTATATCCAGTATTATACGGCAAAATCTCCACCAAAAAAATTCCTGGAAGGACATACTTCTGTAACATCATAAACATTTTATTTTAATAGATTTTTTTGGCTGGACTAGCGAAAAAACTTGCTGTGAGGATGAAATTTTTTGCTCGGTGATACTATTTTGTTCACCAATGTTCAGTGTATAAATAACATAGAAACGGATAGATAGGACACTCCAATATTAAGTTAACCACAATTTCAGCGCAATCTAGCGCCTGGGAAGAAACTTATTTGAAAAAATAGCGGCAAATTTGAATTTACAGTCCAGTATCTGCTATTTACTATTATTCGACCTATCTTAACAAAAATTAGAATACAAATGAATTCTTGAGGTAAGAAAGGCTGAAGGTTATGAATGCTACCAAAATTAATAGCTTTATAGGCAACAGCTCACGGTTGGATATTGTTATTTCATGCCATCTATTCGGTTGGAAGAAGCTAAAAACATGGTTTGACCTTGCAAATACAAGTGTCTCCCTATTGGCTCAGTGGATGCATGTGAAAAGCGATAGTTCGCTGAGTCTGAGTTCCATCTGTGACAAAATAGCGATGAAGACTCCCTTCTTTTCGCTATTCAGTAGCTTGTAACTGAGCTCGGTCCTTTTGACATAATAGTCCAATTTGCATGATGTTTTCTTATTTATTGGTGAATTATTCTCCATTCGATTGATAAGATCACGAATCTTGTCGAACTATAACCGATGCGATAAAAATTCGCTTATAGAGTAGGTACCGCTAATCAAGTATAGAGATTTTTTCCGTTTGCTTATTCTTTATCATTTTACTTAAAATACAAATCGCAGAGTTCCAGTCTTGAACGCATTGCTGTATGTTACCGCTGGATCATAACCTTACTTTTTACTATTTTTCTAGTTTGATTGGATAGAATAATTTCATTGTATGTTGGTTTAACTACTATGTAAAACCATAAACAAGATACGATGTCAATAACGAAGAGGAAAACAGACTTGAAACAAATTTACCACTTCATATACTGCTAGATACGTGCAGTCTCATTCACTCTTCCGAACCTAATGGTCCTGTACCACCTGAAGATGACATTGGCTCACGTCCACATCTATCTGAGGAAATTAATTCTCTTCAAGGTGGAAGTCATCCAAATTTCAGTAGACCTACTCGAAGTAGAAAAATGCCTCAAAGACTTACAGATTACGATCTTACCTGGGAAAATAGAGTAACCTATAATTTGGCAAGTTTATCTGAAGCTATGCGGCATCGGTAAAAGGCGAGGAAAAACATGGCGCCCATCTGTCAAACGTACAAATGGCGTACGGTACCTACCTATTTTGGAAATACAAAGGTAACTGACAATACCAACGCCACTGGATAAATCAATATCAGTCAATTGACGAAGTGAGAGGGAGGATCTCACGCACGCGCTTGCCAATAAGAAGTCAGCTGGTCGATACAAATCACCAATTATGTAATTCGGAGGGTGTGGTCATTATGGTTTTCTTACAACGCTGCCAGAGCTTCAAAAAGCCCATAACAAATTTGGAAAAGTGTTCATCTTTAAATATTCATAAATTGAAAAAATAATGTGAATAGAATAAATCCAAGGAAACAATTAATCATATCTTTAATATTGTTAATAATAAAAAGACCCTTTTCTAATTATTATCACTACATAGTTGGAACCTAAGTTTTGTCATAGTTAAACGTGGCAATGTCGAATGTTTTCGACTGCATTCCTTTCACGGTTTCAGATAAACTTGATTGCCGCTGCGTTTGATGTTGAGAGGTTGTTGAGTTGAGAGGCATCTTTCCGTCTGAACGAAACTGCTAAGTCAGCAGCTCAGCCCGAGCAATCCAAGAATGTTAGGCTTTTCCTACTTAGTAAACAATGTACTAGTTTTATAAAGGTGAATGGAAATAATTTTCTATAGTTTATAGTTTCGTAAAATTGAAAGCTTAGAATCATTTTATACTTATGCTTAGAACTGGAAAGTTTTAGAGTTTTAATAATGCTAATTAATTTGTGAAATATTTAGCTCTTCAATTAATTTTTTGGATAAGTAACTTCTACCATTACGTCCCTAATTCTCTTGGTTGCTTTTGATTAAATAAAAGCTTTCTGTAAAAACAACAGGACGTCTAGAAAATTAAATGCTGTTTCACTAGTACGTTTATTTTTATGGGACAAATTATGTCTCAACAAATTAGTTGAGGAATAAAAAAAATATTTTTCTGTATAAAAATTGTTCAGCTGAAAATTAAAATTATTCCATTCCACGCTCTAACATATTCTTTGTTTCACTATCAAGGATAAAGTTTTCAATTCAATAAAAAAAATACCAAAAAACGGATGTGATAGGATATAATGACAGACGTCATCATTTGACAAGCCAAATCAAAGAGATAAATGACTCCAGTAGCGAGAAGGCAACCCGCAACCCGCCCTGAACAGTAAAGCGTTGCTGGTTGCGTGGAAAAGATAGTGATAACATAGCATACCATTTCCATAGCGTGATAAATTAAAATGTTGGGCTGGGGCTCAACATCCCAGGCACTTGAACTGAATCTTTGTACCATTACCCATGTTATCTACCTACCTTCATTCCAGAAGCTTGGTATCTTCTATATATACCACCAGTTTATCTGAAGGGATCTTCAGTAGTTGTGATGGTTGTGTTATTTCCACTCCAAAGGTGAAATATTCCGTATTTCTGATGTTATCCTGTCTTTGAGTTCTACAATGCTAGTTGGTTGTGTTGCATATAGGTACCTCTTCGTCCAATCCATTTATTGGGGACAATTTCATCTAAATAAGTTCTTACCATTAAAGCATAATGGCCCCGTCTTGCTGGAACCAAGCATTTTCATTCGGTAAGCTAGGATCTATTGCGCTGGGATATAAGTTTGCCATCGCAGGAATAACTTCGTTTCTAAGCATATTTAAACATTTTTCAGCTGTCAAATTTCCATCTATAAATATAGGACCAATAATATGGTCGCCTATGATACCGGCCCAAACGTTCACCTTTTGAGGGTACTGAGTATGTGTCTCACGCATCCAATTAGGATTCTCTGCTGACCAATATCTACAGTTCTGTCGGTTTACCCCTCAATGTGAATGTCAGAAAAAATAATGGTACCAAAAGCTATCTCATTTCTGTTCAGCTTATTCATCAATCTTTCGCAGAAATCCATTCTACGATCTGGATCGTCTTCTGTTAACTCCTGCGCAAAAGTTAATTTGTAGGGATGAAGTTTTCCTTTATGAAGACATCTTAGGGCAGTTGTATGACTAACATCATTTTCACGGGCAATTTGACGTGTACTTGAAGTTGGATTCTCTTCGACACCTAACCAAATATCCACTTTCATAATCATCTTCAACAAAGTGTGGTTTTCTTTTCTTTTTAATGATTTGACATGTCCAAGTTCTCTGAATTGTGCATGAATTTTAGACACAGTATGTCACAGTATGACATAATAGTATTACATGAGAAGATCATGTAATAACCATTACATGAGAGGTGCATACGTCATTTTTTCTACACCCGATAAATAATCAAAAATCATTAATTTCATATTTTTATTGAACACAAGGCTGGTTTCGAACCCGGAACTCATACTGTAGTCTAGTCTTTGATTGAAATATTCGACCACGCGAAGTGTACAAGACGCTGAAACGTCGTTTTTAATTTCAAGCTGAATATATCCAAACAAACTTATCCCAAGTTTTGAAATCGTGTACAGGTAACAAGCAGAACGCTTATTAAAAATTAGTGAGAGTTGAAAAGT